>MINK01174907.1:0-22757 GCA_001735545.1 Phormia regina
TGAAATTTTGCAGGGTCACTTATACTTATATAAATGTTATATGTGTCGATTATTAAATTAATATTAAAATTTTTATGGGATTTATTCACGTCAAAGTGATTTTCGAAAGAGTGGTTCATATGGGAACTATGGTAAATTATGGACCGATCGTTATAAAATTTGGCACATAGATTTATGCTTTCATAAGACTTACTTATGTTAAATTTCAATTAAGTATTTTTGAGTGTTAAAACTGTATTCCGGGAGAATATTTGTATGGGGGCTTGGTGAAATAATAGGCCGATCATGGACGAAATAAAAAAAAACATATGTGCCAAGTTTCATCAAATTATCTCTAAAATTGCGACCTGTACTTTGCGCACAAGCTTTACATGGACAGGCAGTTAGCCAGCCGTCCAGCCAGCAAGCCATCCAGACGGACGGACGTACATCGTTAAATCGACTCAAAAAGAGATTCTGACAATATTTGGACAAACACATAATACCCCAACCACCTATGGTGGTGTAAGGTATAAATATATATATATTTTTTTTGTAAACAATAAATTATAAAGAAACTTTGACAGATCTCCGACACCAAAACAAAATCAGCTGGAACGACGATTCTATATCTTCAGTGTACCCTGGATTTACATCTTTGATGAGAACGAATTTTTTTAACTTTTTCATACTCTAGGTAGCTTATTTCACAGGGTGACTGAAATATGGGTTTTCTGTACGTTTTGGTCATCCCAATAATTTTTTATTTATCAAACCCACTGTGCTAAAGCCAACTCAACTAAAAGTGGGTATTTAATCAGAAAAAATAATTAACGTAATTTTAAATGATTTAACAACCAATTAAAATATTGTTAACGAAGCTTTTTGTGTTAAATATCTATAATTATAAAGGTAACAATAAACTAAACTTTATTTCCTATTTCAGATTAAGAAAATATAGATCTATATCTGAATATTTAGTAGATATATTTATTTTATTTTTCTTGATTAATAGAAAATATCTTGATTACCTTATTTTCCACATTTGTCTTGACTTTAACTTCTTTGAACAATTTTAACAACAATTAAGACCACTACGAGTATTACAGCCTTGCTCCATTCACTTCAAATAGAGTCACGATCTTCAAGTGATAATGTTTACTTGGGTTTGGTTTTGCTTTATATCTTACTTCAATTTAGTCCGTCCAATATTCTTATAAAGATATTTGTAAGTAGATTCTCCACATAATGGAACAACAAATGCAGGTGTTCTTCGATCGTTTTTTTTTTTTTTTTCAAACGAGCACTTATAAAAATTAAAATACGAGTGGGGCTAACAACTACAATGATAAAATTTAGAAGAAGAAAAAACAAAACACTCAAATCAAAACAATTACTCTTTAAAGTGGAGTGCAAGAGAGTGAGATTTAACTAGAGAGAACTTGTTGTGATATTGAATACAACTATAACAAAAACAATACGAAATATGATACATTTGCAATTGCGTTCAAAAATATTTACAAGTAAAATACATACAAAGTTTAAGGCAAAGCGCGTAACCAGACACTAGTGGAAACCAGTAGGAGAATAGCCACAGTTAAAGATGCACACAATTTAACAACAACAAGTTTGGAGAGACTGATCAAACAATATCGGTAGAGTAAAAAAAAAAAAATAAAGTTTGAGTTAAAAGAAATACAAACAAATAAATGAATAAACATTAATAAAAATAATTTAAACAACTCTTTATTAAAAAAAAAAAAAAAACTTGAATGAAAAAAACAAAAATATTTATTTGTGCTGTGGATTTCCGTAAAAAAGCCAATAAAGAGACAAACGCGTTTAAAGCGTCGTTAAGTAAAGAAGACAAAAAATAATAAGAAAAAATTTATTTAAAACGCGCGCGTGTGTAATAAGTGAAAATTAATTATTTAAATAAAATTTTAATGCAATATAATATATATGTATATAAAAATTAGGCAAATAAGAAAAGCATATTAATTGAAAAAATTGTTAAGAAATTAAATTAATTAAAATGGTGGAAACTACTACTGTAATACGCACCACGGAGCTCCCAGCTCCTGCAACCTCCTCAACACCCGTACGTGTTGATAATACGGCCACTACCACTATGGCAACTACTGCCGCTGGTGCTAGACAAAATGATGAAGTTACTCGTGGTATTTTCAATTTAAAAATGATATTGTTCCTATTGCTCCTACCTTTGGTGCTATTTGCAGTGTTTCTCAAACATTTGTTGGATTATTTATTTGGTTTGGGTCTCAAAGAGAAAGATGTTGCTGGCAAAGTAGCTTTGGTAAGTTGTCTCCACATATCATGTGTCAACGAACCATTTATAGAATACTCGATATGTTCAAAACTCCATAATGAAATATAGATATAATAAAAAAAAAACAAAGAAAAACATGTTTTGTTTTTGCGTTTGTTGTTGTTGTTTCTATTTAATTTGTCATGTTTTTAAAATTACTCCTACATAATTTATTATTACGATGCACAGTGGTGATGCTGATGAAAAGATGCGTATGTATGTGGTACAAAAATAAATGTTTGTTATTTGCTCGATCTATATCAAGATTAAAATATGGCCATAATTATCGTATATGAGTCAAATTTGTAGATCTTTGTTGATGTCATGTATTGAGATGTGATTTTCGCCAAACAAACAGTACAAGATGAAAGTGATTGTATTCGGCCACAAGTTTATGAATACTTGTCGATATATATAGAAATATATATGTCAATAAAAACTAGATAAAAATGGTTTATAACTTGTACAGAAAAACTAATGAAATTTATGTATTTTTTCAATCAAAATCAAAAAACAACTTCTTTTTGTTTGGAGTTAATGGCTTATAATTAAAAATCTATTTGTATTTTATTTTCATGAGCCCCACTATGCGACCGACTACTGTTCATGAAAAAAAAAAAACAAAATCAATCACCTCTTAGTCTCATTTCCAAATACAAGATATTACTGTTGTTGGTTTTTTTGTTCCTCAAAGCTATTAAATAACAAAGACAAATTCATTTTAGAGAAAAAAAAAAAAAAACAGAATAAATTGCCTTTGGGTTTCTCCATTTATCACTGATGTTAAAGTTGTTATTGATCTTACTATTTGTATTTAGTTTTACTCTAAATATTGATCATTCTCTCTTTCTTATCAATAACGTCATCAATGAAATAACAAGTTTTTGAACTTTAACTTTGTAAATAAAAAAAGGCTTTCTTGTTTTTTTTTTTTGTTGTTTTAATTTCACTTTTGTTCATTTTGTTTTGTATATATATATTTCAATGATGATACAAAAAAAAAAAAAAAAAAAAAAAAAAAAAAAAAAAACATTTTAAATTAATTATCTTTTTATTTGTATAAAGTTATTTATAAACTTTGGTATTTGAAAAATGCGTGTTTAAAAATACATAAGATTTCTTTCTTTTTTTGCATTTCCTAGGCTTCAAACTATTTGGTTTTGGGTGTGGTTTAATTAATTATTATTTTTATACACATAATTCCATAAATATTTAATAGAATTTAGCATTTATTTATTTAATTATTGTATAATTTATGTTTACCAGTTAGTTAATCATAAATAAATATTTATATGCCAGTTTTGTTTACTTATGTGCTCCATAAGCAAGGTGCGTTTTTTTTTTTTTTCATTTAAATTTCATTTGGTCTAAATTAGGTAAACAATTATAAATTTTGCAATTGACTTTTTAAAAATAGCAGGGTTTGAGAATATTGTTTGACGTTTTTACAATTTTTTGATAATCTTTGAGATTATTTTAATTCAATGAATGGATGAACGGATATTTAAATCTCCAATTTATGTCATATATGTATTTGAAAAATTTTCTATAGTCTATTAATAATTTCTCTTAAGTTTCAATTAAAATTATTTTTTTTATTATTCATTTTCTTTACTATCCAATTAATGTTCATTTATTAACCTCTTAAGTTTTATTAGCATTTCATTATCTTTCATGAAAACTTTTTAATAAAGTAAATTTTTTCAATTATTTTTATTAAAATAGTCTTGAATTTTTCCTATAATTTTATTTTATTTTTCAAAACTTTAATGTTTTTTCACGCTTAAGTGATTTTTTTCTTCATCATTAAGACAATTTACTTTTAAGTTGCCCTCTATACAAAAATGAGAGGAAAAAAAAAACTAAAAAAAAGAACACTCATATAGAAATATTTCTAATAGAATTTACATGTACATACATACATACATATTATTCAAACATGATAATGATAACAAAAGATCAAGGTATATTTTGTTCATTAATTTATAGGTAACAATAAAAAATTATAGTTTCAAATAAATATCTAAATTAAATGTTTTATTAATGAAAAAAGTGTTTTTTAAACATTTCTATAACTTAAGGCCGGGTTAGTTGGTTATTTATGTGATGTTAATGTCCCGTTTAATTACGGGAAGAATTTTGTGCAATTATCCAAAATTAATAGCATTAACAAAATAATTACATCAACGTCAAGTTTCTATAATTGTCATTACAAAACAAGCAAAATAAACGATCAGCTATTTCCTTCGCGGGAAGAAGCGTCACATAACCAACTAATTCACGCTTTAGGCTTATTTCACTTAAAACCAGGAACCGTAAATAACTGTTATCTAGAAGATTGAAATTCATAAAATCTCCATGTTAGAGTAAACGGACACCTTTGTAATATCTAATAAGCAGGGCTGTTACTTTTATGCAAATGCATTTTTTTTAGTGCGACACTGAAAATCAATGACAATTCCAAAGATATATTTTATTTACATTTAAAACATATAAAAATAAGCGTAAATATTAAAGCGTTTTTGGTCATATTTTAATATAAAATCATTTTTTGTATTTAAGTGCCTATTCTGGCATTTAAGGTTCAGTTATGCAATTAAAAACTAATTAGGGTATTTTTAATTTGCTATTTTCTCTTCAATGTTAAATAAATATATTTATTGTTTTAATAAATATGTATGTAACTCACGTTTGTTTTATAAAAAATCTCAGATTCTATATTTTGAAATTTTTTAGAAAAATACTCATGCTCTAAGTATGTTTGTATTTGTGAAAAAGTATTGACATTTTATCCATGAGATCTTTAGTATTTTTATTTTTTTTAAAGGAGTGTCTGTCAAGTTTAATAGCATTTGATAATACAAATACAAATTTAATTACTATTTAAAAATATACATACATATATGTGCCGTTATCTTAAGTTTTGTGGTAATGACATTTTACAGATATGAACTTACAAGTCCTGATACTAAAAGAGTGAAAATTTTCTTTTTACAATCATGATTGTTGTTCAAAGTTCACAAACTTAAAAAAACGCGTTTTTATACATTTTGAGAATAATTTCTGCAAATTTTTTGTTGTTGTGTAGATTTTCAACAGCTACATACAGGTTAGTTAATTTTTGATGACGAAAATTTTAAATTTTTTTAAAAGTTAATTTTTTTTGGGCGGAGTCTGTAGTCCTTTCAACTAAATACAAAATCTGGGATAGAGATTGATGTTCGTATTTTGCACTATATCTCGTTTATGTGCCCAACGTACTAGATAGTCCCAAAGTTTGGAGAAAAAAAGCGAAAATTTTTCAAAAAGTCAGGTTTTTCCGAGACTCATTTACAGTTTACAAATGGAATTACCGAAATCTTATTACAACAATCTTATGGACTTTTTGAAAATCACGTTTTAGTATTTACATATATTACACAAAGCAACAAAAAAAAAAAAAAAGAAATGTTGGAAGCTGGTAATACCACTATACAATTTTTATGTATTGTGGTTCCAGTAGAACAAATATGGTCCAAATTTTAAGTTCTATGGATTTTTTTTTTTTTTTTTTTTGTAAATTTTGATGAAAAATTTAAATTTTTTTTAATGTTTTTTCACATAATTAATAACAACTCAAAATGGTTTAGTACGATATTATTGAAATAAATTAAAAAAAAAAATTATATTTACATAACATTTAATCGCTTTAAATATTATGTTTCAATTGGCTCGTGAATTTAAAAAAAAACTCTTCATAGAATTTTAAATTTGGCCCATTTTTGGAATACTGAAATCATAATACATCAATAATGACCTGTGTTATCGTTTAATATATGTAAAAATAAATAAAAAAAATCTTATTTGTTATAGACATTTTTTTTTAAATTTTGGTGTGAAACCCTAAAATATGCCGCACTAATGCTATTAAACATTGAAAATATTTTATTTGAATAACTCAGTAGATATAATATAAAAATGCGAGACATTTACCAGAAATGTACATGAACTGCAAGTTTGTAAAAAAATGTATATTTCAACATAAAAACGTTAACACACGTCTTTCGCTCGCACTGATTACATTTGCATTAGAGATCATTTTTATTTATACAAAAGAATTTTAATGTGCCACCAAAAAAAAAAAAAAAAATATTATTATTATTATTTTTTGGAAAAGTTAAAATCAATTTTTTTTGTAACGATCCATATATGTGGCATTCTTGTGTGAATACTTTAAAACAAAACTTAAAGTTTTAATTATTACTGTTTTTCTACGGTTATGAGTTCATAATTATTTTAATTTTATTAATATTTATTAATAAATAAATAATCTAAAATGTAAAATATATTATTTTAAAGATTTATTAAAGTCTTTGATCATTAAAAAAAAAATACTTAACATCTTTTGTAATTAATATACATATGTACTTATGTAGTTTAGCAGGTCGCAACCTCTTTCATTGTAGTTATTTGAAAAAAAAAAGAGCAAACTATTTGTTGATGCTATAGATGCTGCTATTAAGTGTGCACGAGTATTATAATGATTTTAGTTTTCATAAATTATAGGGTTACAAATGTCGTCGTTAACAATTAATTAGACAAAATACAAATAGACAGACAAAAAACAACAAAAGCAATAAAGTATTTATTTAGGGTGCTCTAACAAAAAAATGAATGAAAGTTTTTAACCCATAAAAAGCCGATTTTACGAAAGAAATATAAGAGTCAATTTATTCACTTTCCAAGAGTATTTTGTAAGCACTGTTTCCAAAATGGCATTCTGCAGAACCTTAGGTGTCCGAGTGTACATTTAAAATAGAGACATTTAAAACAGTTAGACGAGAGACCTGTCAAGAACATAAATGATCAGCATGAAAAGATCCCAGAAAATGTTTCTTTCCCGATATTTGGGGTTTTCAGCTTAAAATTATATTTTCCATTTTATTTTAATCCTTGTGTACACAATTTAAAAAAAAAAAATTGTTTTCCTCAAAAATAATTTTGTAATGAGTACATTTCTTTGAGACTTCGTAGATAAAGAATTCATTATTTTAATTTTTATGATGCGAAACCAACATTTACAAGCTATATAGTAAAGGATTATTCTAAAAATTATTAATGAAATAATTAACATATGGCGTTTTTTTTTTTTGACTCTAATGTTGTATTAATTCTGCCTCAAATATTTTCTGTGAAACGAATTGGTTCCTAATAATTATATAAATTTCACCAAAAATAAAAAAAAAAAACAAAATGAAATATTTCAGTAAAAATTGGAATCAGATAAAAAAAATCACCAAAAATCGGAAATTTATGGTCAAATCACAATTCTGAAATTTCACCAGAAAATTTAACAAAAAATTAAAAAAAAAAAACCGTCAGGTAATCTATTGTATTTATTTTAGGTCTTAATGGGTTAAAATATATATATTTTTAAATATCGCTGCAATTCACATTACTTTATTATTTGATGTCTCTATTATGTTATTGTTATGTCATTTAAACAAGAAAAGAAAACTTAAAATGAGAGATGAGAAATATTTTTAAAATAATAAAACAAAAAGGTAAACAATTAAGAGAACTAAATAATGTTTAATTCTACCATGTGCTTAATTAATTCAATTTCTAATTCGATACAAACACGTAAATATTCAACTTTAAAATATTCTCACACTTTTATCGACATGCAAAAATATATAAAAAATTGTTTTATTGTTTACAAATTAACTAAACAAATATTAAATAACAAAATGACGGATTCAAAACAAAAACAATCATTTAAATTTATTATTAAAATTTTTAACCACAATGGAATTAATTATACTAAAATTATTATAAAATTTAAATGTTAAAAATTTAATTTTATTCCCTTTATTCTTCTAGGTTACAGGTGGTGGCAGTGGTTTAGGACGTGAAATAGCTCTTGAATTGGCACGTAAAGGTTGTAAAATAGCTGTGGTCGATGTTAATTCTAAGGGCTGTTATGAAACTGTTGATATGATTTCAAAAATTCCTCGTAGTGTTGCAAAAGCTTATAAGGTAAAATTTAAAATGCTTTAATAAAATATAATTTATTTGTTAATATATTTTTTATACCCTTTCATATATCCAGACCGATGTCTCATCGCCACGTGAATTACAATTAATGGCTGTTAAAATTGAAAAAGAATTGGGTCCAGTTGAGATTCTAGTGAATAATGCCTCACTGATGCCCATGACATCGACGCCACAATTGAAAAATGATGAAATTGAAAAAATTATTACCGTTAATTTGGGCTCATACATCATGGTACGTGATTTCTTATGTAATTCATTATTTTTGTGTTCTTTACTCCCAGTTAAATGATTTATTTATGGAAAAGATAAATGAAATTAAAAATGTATATTTTATTGTTTTATTTTGTTGTTTCTTTTTTTGGTTTCTTTCATGCTGTCCATTTTGTTTTATACGAATGATTTTATGCTTTGCATTTAATTTCTGTTTGGATATTTTTTGCCTGTCCATATGTCTATTAAACTCTCCCAGACCACTAAAGAATTTTTACCAAAAATGGTTGCACGTAAATCTGGACATGTTGTTGCTGTTGCGGCATTGTCTGGTAAGTTTGATATCATTTTTTTTTTTGCTTTATAATTTTTATTACCTTTTTATATAATGAAAAAATAATAATAATAATAATAATAATAATAATAATAATAATAATAATAATAATTAAGACACATGAGTAAAAATAATTTAATTTATTTATTTGGAATTGGTTATAGAATCCAGTCTTTTAACATCTGTCATATTAGTAATAAGAAATTAGTCATCATATAATAATTTTTTTTCGTTAACTGTGTTTTCCTACTTATTTTTTAATTACAAAAATGTATGGTCTACAAGTTTAAAATGCTGTTCCAAAAAAAATGATAAAATTGCACAGAAAAAAATTCTTATAAAAAATGATTGATTTAAACGGTTTTTAATTTAAAGAAAATAAATTTATTTAAATGTATTGCATTCTAAATGTGAAATAGAGTTAAATATTTTGGATAATCTCCTCAAATTTCATAAATTTGAAATCCGAAAAATATTATAAAGAAGACAAAAAGCCTTTGATCTTTTACATTGCTCACTGGAGTTGAATCGATGAACTTAAAATAGGCTAGATGTATTTATATAATAGTTGTATAATATGGAATTTGGGGAAGCGACCCCACAGACTCCCTACTAGATTTAAAATATTGTAACTCTGATATAGAAAATCTTTAACCCCTTTACATCTTATGGAAGCTTTTGATATAGTTTAAGTAAAATATCCTTACAATACGCCTTTTTAATTTGTTAATTATTTATTATATTCCAATTTGTAACAAAATTATGTACCAAAACAAAAAAAAAAAAAAAATAAAAAATAAAAAAATATATAAGCATTCAATTGATCTTCTTCATTCAATATTATTGAAATTTCTTCAGTTCTAGACCATTTTCTTAAATCAAATTGTAGAATATTATTTAATGTCCTTAGTAAACTTTACTAATTTTATTAATCATATTGAAGAATTTTTGTTTATTTTTACTACAACATTTTATATAATTTTATTTAAAGTATATTAGTTTTAGAGATTGCAGCCCACGATTTTCCTTCCCGGGAAATTTCGTCCGGCATTCCAGGATATTTTAAAATCACTCAAAATGTAAAAAAATAGCATCAATCTTTACAAGAACTTATACATTTTAGTAATGTTTTGAAAAATCCTACTATATCTTAACCACAATGTTATTGATAAGGTTTATTTGGAATGAATCTATAACATAAATTCTATTTAAAATCTTAATAAAATATTAGTACTCAAACCCAGCAAATGAAAAAGTATATTTGTTTGTAACTGACATGTAGATATCTTAAATATATATTACAAATTAGTCAGTACTATGAGCAACAGCTTAATTTATCTGATAAACATTTTACTAAATATTAAGAAAGTAAATATATAATGTCATTTCTGAAGCAGTTTTTTGCACTAAGGATACTCTAATGATACTCAATTATATAAAGGTGTTTAAAATAAATGGATTTTAAACACCTTTATTTTTTACCCAAATAAAATTTAATGTTGATTTCTTATCCACTTTGGAATAATTTGCGGCTTTCTCTCATAAAATCAATTTTTACTTTGCACACGTACTAATCTGTGCTACACAGAGGTTTTAAGATATATTCAAAATGCCTTTACAATAATTTTAATTATCGGCCTGATTTGTTTAGAGAATAAAATGTATTTATATGGTTTTGTTAAAGCGAAAACATATCTCAACATATTTGAATCAAATTTTAATTCATTGCTTAATTATGTTCAAAAATATTTTCTCTTCGATTTAACACTCCGTTATTTTCGATATTGTCAATACTAAAAGTAATGGGTATTTTTAAGAAGTTTTTTTCTTTCCTTTATACGCTTTTGTAAACATTTAAAAAAAAGTTAAAAGTGCTATAAAATTTTATTCAAATTGAACAAAAAATTTGTGTTGTTTTTCTTACTGCCAATTGTTTAGGTGTTATTGTCAATTTAACTACATTTTTCAGATTTTTAATAATTTTTTAGCGAAATTTTATTCAAATCAATTGCATTATAAAAATATAATTTTGACAAAAAATTTTTCGTAGATTTAAATAAAATTAGTTGATTCGAAGAAAAATTCTATTGATTTGAAAAAAACTGTAAATTTAAATAATTTTGTTTTCGTTAAAATTCTACGAAATTCGTCAATATTACCGAAGAATATACAATAAATGAATATTCCTTGATATTATCTAGTAGATTTGATTCAGAGAGAGTTTAAAATTAAGAGGTTCTATCCTAAGAAGAAAGTAACCTAAAAACAATAAAACTTTTATTGATGTTATTCCAGTAAATACTCAATATTTTATGAAAAGTTAAAAAAGCTATTTCTTTTAAATTTGCCACATAATAAAAACAGTTTATAACAAAAATAAAATTTCGAAACGATTGATAAACCGAATTAAATACATTTATTTCTTATGCGCAGTCTTACTTTTTTATTCTAAAAACATCTACATACATATATCTTTAATGATTAAGTATTTGAACTTATAGACTAATTTAATTGATTTAAATGAATCTACTTTCTAGTTATTTTTGTAAAACCGCAATTTTCGAGTATATATTTTAAGAAACATTTTGATGAACAATTTTTAAAAAGGCAAATAATTTTTTTTTGCAAATGCATTCTTTATAAATGGACAATTATTTATTTAAATTTTACATTAAAAAATCTGAATCTGCAAAAAAATTAAAAAAAAAAAAAAAATTAAAATACAATGAAACTTTAAGAATTTTAAACTTTGTATTGACGTAATGAATGTGTATAGAAAATTTTGAATATTTTGTTTTTTCCCCAACTCAAGTACTACGATCAAAAATTATTTTCAAAAAGTTGCAATTTATCGATCACAATACGAATTATTATTATTTTTTGATGAGAAGTATATTCTAAATTTCAGCTATAACAATTATGATTTGTATTGAGTAATCGTTGAACGTCAAAAATTAATAAATAACTCATAATGAATATATATATGTACTTAATAGACAGGCGGATAATGAGAGTTAGTTACATTAATAATATTGATTAATTTGTATAAGTCCGGGGTACATTTTAAATGAGTCCGAATATGAAAGATTTTTAAATTACTTATGCTTACTTATACTTATTTTAATTCCAAATAGTGATTTAATAACTCGTTGTTTAATTTTAAAACTTAACACAAATCTCATAATAAAAATAATAAAATCTAAAAAACGTATTAATAATAATTTTAATGAAATTCATTTGTAAATAAGTAATTCACTGTAAATAACATATAACTCCATAAATAACTCTTTAAGTTAAGCACGTTTTCTGCCCAACAGGTTAGTATCATACAATAAATTTAAATTGAATTTATTAAGAAACGTTTCATTAAACTTTATACTTTCTTTTCTTTAATCTTGTAGGTCTTGTCCCTCTACCCGGTGCTGGTATTTACACTGCAACTAAATATGGTATACTTGGCTTTATGGAAGCATTAAGATGTGAATTGCGTTTATCCAGCAGCGATTATGTAAAAACAACTGTAGCAAATACATATTTCATGAAAACAAGTGGCGATTTACATTTGCTCAGTGATGCTGGGTAAGTTTTGGAATTTTTCTAAAGTATTTAAAATAATTTATAAAGGAGAATTACAATTTTATAAGGTGACCAATAAGTAAGAATTCAACACGATTTGTTTAAATAAACAATTTAAAATAATGGTCAGCTTAATTTGAAAACTTACCAACGTCTTTGAATGGTTTGTTTGTATGTAAAATCTTTTGGATAATGTTTACACAAAAGATGACATCCCTTTTATATTGTTGTCCTATATAGAACCTATTAATACCAATTATTTTTCAATAAGCATATGTGTCTGTCTGTGTTTATAAAATACCATATAAGCTGCTATAATTGATATCTTAATTGTTTTTTATAACGTTTGTTCGTTTGTTCATAGTTTGTATACAAATATATTCTTTATATTATAATTTTTCATTTAAATATTTTTTTCTCCCCTTTTTCTCACTAAAAAAGCATCTCGAGCAGTTATCCTGGCTTACCAACAGCATATGTGGCAGAGAAAATTGTCCGTGGCATGTTGCTCAATGAGCGTATGGTGTACGTGCCAAAAATATTTGCATTAAGTGTCTGGTTACTCAGGTAAGTTAATAACGAAGAAACACAAAATTTTCTCAAAAAAAAAAAAAAAAAAAAAAAAAAAATCGAAAATTTTCTCAAAAAAAAAAAAAAATACTCAACAACATGTTCAACTTCCTCAAAACATTCAATAGGGAAGACTTAAAAAAGTACTATATAATCTTCCTATTCTGATTGAAAGTTCAACAAATTTAACAACAAATAAATACACCAATTATTCTCTTTAGAAGGGAACGAAGGATATTAGGTTACCCATAGGGTCATAAATTCATTTAGGGAAATTTGTGACCCGTATTAATATTTGGAGCTTAACAAAACTTAAACAAGTAAACCTATTACAATAAATTTTTGACACAAAAAAAAAGAAAAACTTATTCTAATATCAACAAATTAAAAATATGGCCACTTTTTTATACTTTTTTTTTAAAGATGAAAATTTTATTGAATATCTAGTAGGCGAGAATTCTGGGGGAAATCCAGGGAATTATGCTATTTTTATACCCTACACCACCATAGGAGGTTGGGGTATTATGTGTTTGCAACGCAAAGAAAAAATCTTCCTACTCCCACATTACTCAGAATCACTTTCTGAGTCGATTTAACCATGCCCGTCCGTCTATATTCATAGGTTCACACATGGTCGGGCTTGACCGATTATGTGATACCATACTATAACTATACCTTTTTCTCTCGTTTAACTTTTCGCTATTTAAATAAATTAAAAGTGTACATAACAAAATACAAAAAAATAAAAAATAAAATGATATTTACAATTGAAGCACTTTAGTGATTTGTTTTACAAAAAATTAAATTTTCTATAATTTGAGCTATTTGAGAATTTAATAAATCGGGTCATCTAATTCTAGATGTACGAACTAGGTGGAGAACAGCATGGTTGGAAAGCTTTATTCATTTCTGAAACTCAAGAACGTAATTAAAAAGTATTTTACAGATTTAAATCCAAAATGTTTACTTACTAAAGAGCATATAACACTTTTAGAAACGTTGGTGATGTGTATGCGTAAAGCCGACCTGGAACAAAATTATTGATAGGCGTTGATATAATGGACAACTTTTATGAATATCTGTTATCGATCAATTCTACTCTTTCCCAAAAAAGGTCAAACAAAAAAACAAAATTAATGGTCGTTATAACTGCAAAATGATTTCACTAATAAAATACTTAAAATCGTCAGAACTTAATAAGATATATTCCAATATAACAAAACGAATATAAAAACGTATGTGGAGCCATTATATAAATGATCAAAATGTGGTCTCTTTGGACGATGGTAATAGTGATGATCCTAAAATACACTACTCGTAACCAGGATAGAACCAAAACAGTTTGAAACGAAAAATTTTTCTTAAATAAATAAATTATAACTGACTATATAAATAGAAAAAAAGTTGATTTCAATATTGTGTAATGTTTCTTTTTTCCTGTTATTTGAATTCATATGAAAAATCCTTCAGAAGTTTATACATTTTATATTAAGTCATTTTCACACCTTCTTCACTATTCATAGTGTTATATCTAGATGCGATTTGCGTTTCATTGAAAAAAGTACTTTTTCCTAAAGTTTTCTTTTTCCCCCTAGTACATCTCTAATATAAGTTTACTTGTAATTTAGTCTGCATAAAGTTTCCTGAAACACATTGTGGGCAAACATATTTGTTTCTTAAACTTAATTAAGATATGAAAAAAGTGTGTGTGTGTGTGTGTTTGTTTTATCACTTATTTTTTTATCCAAAATACTTAATTTCTTTCTCCCCTTTTTTTTAATTTCAGATTATTACCCACTAAGTGGCAGGATTATATGTTATTAAGATTTTATAGTTTTGATGTACGCAGTCATCATTTGTTTTATTGGAAATGAATTGAAAATAAATCCAAAAAATCTATAATTTTACGTGCCAAACTACAAAATCTCTTTAAATAGTTAAAAAAAGGAAAGAAGAAAAGGAGTTTCATTGAAACACATTATTAAATACGTTAAATATATATTTATCTAAATATATTGATAATTTAAATTCAATTTAAATTTTATACTGGTCATTAAGACTACTTTTTTATAATATGAAAAAAATCATACATAACACTGCTTAAGGTATTTTCAGACGATAATATTCAATATTAAGATTTGTCAAAAATTTGAATATTAAAATATTAACTTATCGCCTGAATAAAAATAGTTTGATTCTGAAAAATTACTTATGATATTTTAAAATTTTTTAAATTCTTCAAAAACTTTTAATTTACATGCTATATTGACATGCCGGTGAAATACATACGTAATGTTTTATTGTCGAAAAATCTTCATACTAAATATTATCGTCTGAAAGTATCTTTATACATACATATTTACATACTTTGTATTTTATTAATATTTTACATAAGTATTTATTTATTTTTTTTTATTAATCTTCTGTATTGTATTTATATTTTAAGTTAAGTTTTAATTTTGAAAAATAAAATTACATTTAAATAACTAGACAAGAAATTTTTAAATTTCAGAAAATTATTTTAAGAAATTTTGGTGAGGTTATGTGATAATTTATATTGTTTAACATGGAGAACAGAAATCCTCTACACCAACTTCGCCGTAATTGATAAGTGGCTGTTCCGAACTAGTTCTATTACTTATGATAACATTAGGTACTTTAGGATAATATTAGGTACTTTATTGAGTAGATTAGTTATTTTAACTTTGACAATGACAAAATTAAAAGAAAATATATATTTTTTTAATTGTTTTCATAAAATTACTTTATAGTTTTTTTTGTTATAGTTTTGTCATTATTCGTAAAGTTTAAAATATAGATGTAATCTAATTTTTGTCGAAAAATCTCACCAAAAAGTCTTCATTCTTTGGTAAATTCAAATAACGGTCGGAGATTTGTTTGTGTTTTATTTTATAATTTGAACAAAGAAAAAATATATTAATTTAATTTTATTTAATTGATATTGAATTTAATTGGTATTGAAATAAACTTAAAAACTATATAAATCTTTCTATAGATTTATTTTCTATGATTAAAAAGTTTATAAACTGCTGGGTCTACCTACGAACAAAATTGCAAAAAATTCAAGTAGCAAAAAAAGTATCAGTTTTCTTTCCCCTCTTGCCATCAAACTATTGCTATCTTAAAACATATTCTTTGAAAGATATTGTAAACATTGTTATTTGATATTGAAACTAGATTGTTTTAATTTCCATATGGCAATGCTGGGTCTTCTAAGTTAACAATATTAGTTTATGCTACCACACGCTTCTACATATTTTCTTATAGTATTTTTCACATTACTATTTAACGCACAGTGTAGCACTGATAACAATTTTGATAAAAAAAAAAAACAATATATTAAAATGATCAAATTCATCTACATCATTAGCAAGATCAGCAGCAAGAGCATGTGGGAATGGGTTGGAGGAAAACTAGCAAATGTTTAAATTTGCCAAACAAATTTGTAAAGAAAATAGTATATAGACAAGTGTCATAGCGCCTATAGAGGTTTGTTTAAAATAAGAATTGTGTTAAACTGTTTGAAAAACAAAATTCCTATTAACAAGTGAATAAAAATCAGAAAATTCTAAAAGGATAAAACAAAATTGTTAAAATGCCTGCTTTTAAGATTATGGTGGCATTATTTGTAATAATAATGTCACATACGATCGTGTGTCGTAAATATGAAGAATGTCGAGGTATTGATAAACCCAACATGGTAGTGCCCAGTAAGAAAAGTTGTAGTAAATATATATTTTGTAATGGTGAAAATTCCTACGAAGGTGAATGTTTAGCTGGGAATTACTTTAATGAAAAAGAAGGCAATTGTGATGATCGAGAAAATGTAATATGTAATATTGAACCAAGTGATGATGTTAAAAGTATTTATGATGAGGATTATGATCCAAATGAAGATGAAATAGAAACTACAGATGAAAGTGAAGATGACGATAATGGCGGTGGTGATGATGATGGTGATGGCGATAAGGGAGATAATGGAATTGTAACGGATACGGATATAGATGAAGTAAATGAAAACGAAAATAATGTTGTTACGGTTACACAGCAAAAAGCACAAAAATGTCCTAAACTTAGTGGTTTTCATAGAATAAAAAATATAGTCAATCCCGATTCATGTGTAGCATTTTACACTTGCTATAATGGTTTAGCCATACCCATGTTATGTCCAGCCAAAATGTATTTTAATGAGCAGTCTGGCAAGTGTGAATCACAAATGCCTCAAAGTTGTAAAGTGAGTTGTTTACTCAAAAATAAAAGAAATCTTTACTATTTCATAATTTTTAATTGCGATATTTCCAGAAGCGACATTCAGTACGTTTAAATTGTCATAAAGGTGTCTATGATTTTATACCACATCCTTATCGCTGTGAATATTATTTTTATTGTTTGAATGGCTACTTGATGATTATGCGATGTCCTCAAGATTTCACTTGGCATTATGATCGTCGCACTTGTGTTCATAAATCTAATTCGAATTGTTATTTCGAAAAATCTGTTATCATATCATAATGATAATTAAAAACAAGTTAATATGTTCTATTCATGTTTTTAACGTTTTTGTTGCCTTTTGTGGTTTTATTTTTTCAAGGTTTTATTTTTAGCAACAATAATCAAATTACGATTGTAATAAATTCAGGACTGTAGTTCAATTAGATATCGTGGTTTGCAAATATATAACTGACTAAGTATATCATTATTATTTCAAACTGGCAAAAAATGAATTTCGACACTTTAAAAGGAGACTAAAAACCAAAGGCTTTTCATACATAATTCTTTAATTTTATTAACATTTATTTCTATTTTTTTACACTTATTTTAAAGTAAATTTCCCATATAATTTTTTTTACCAACTTGCTCTTATTGTATTCATTATTAAGTTTTAATTTCAATAAAAAATAAAAAAAAAACATTTCATCCGCACAAGTAAATATTTTACCAATCAATTTTAAATACTACTTTAGCATTCTTGTCATATTTAAATTTAATAATAATTTATTGATTATTTAATTTTTTCTAGAATATAAAAGAATTAACTTTTAATTAACATACATTTTTGTTTATTATAAAAAAATACATTTAAGAGTTAATTTGTATGTGAATGTTTGATAAATACATTTTTACAGCAGGACATTACTAATAAAAAACTGAAAACGTTTATACACGTTATTACTTATTATTATACCCAGTAATACTATAAAAAATTAAATTTGAAATACATTATCTCAGAAAAGATGTTATTATTTGGCAACAATTTAAAGGATTATTATTATTTTTTTTTGAAATAAATATTCCATATGAAATATTTTTAATTTAATCAATTATTTAATTAATCAAAATAAATTTGTTTGTATAATATTTACTCAAAATAAAACCGTTTATCGACTTTTAATTATTTTTCCTATTGTATCAACAAATAATCAAATAAAACCAAATAAGAATAATTTATAATTTGAATAAATCTAAAGTACTTGTTCCCAGATTTAATTTAAATTAATAATATAATTGAATATATATATATGTTACTGGTAATTGATTATTTTAGATCTTTAATTGAATTTAAATTATTAGAAAACTTTAATTTTTAGTACTTCATTACATATTATAAAAATATTTGAATTCTGATTTATCTTTAAGGTGAGATTTCGAATTTTTTTAATGTATGCATTTTTATTAGAACTTGGTGTTTTCTAATAGAATTTATTTTATAAATTATACAAAATTTATTTCACTTTATATAAATAGATTATTTATATTAAAGGTTTCTAAGCTTTGGAATTCGGTAATTCTAATTTCACAGTATAAAACAATTTGCAACATTTTCTCTCACATTTGCAAGATCAAACAATGACAAATTTTTTTTTGTTAAAGCCGCAAATTTAGTAAAATATTTTAAAAATAAAAAATTTGCTACATATATTTTAATTCTTTTTGCTGGGATCTAATTTTTATTATGAAATATATGTACATTATACAGTAATATGAGTAAATATTTAAATTTATATTTGTGGATGAGACGTCAAATGCTTTTGAATATTTGGGTTGAGATCATGCATTAATTATTTATTAAAAATAATGCATTTAATGCATTATTATTCGACTGCATCGATTTTTATATAACCTACCTTTATGATAATATCCACATGGTGTATTCCAAAAAAAAGTATTTTATGAGTATATAAAAGTTTTGAAAATCAGTAAATATGTTCTTAAAACTAAAAAATATGCTTTTAAAATATTGTTTGTACATTATTATTAAAAAATCTAAAATAAAGATTTTTTTTGGTTGAATAATAATGTGCCGCTAAGCTTAAAACAAAAGGAAATAAATTATTTTTACTATAAAACAGCCACTAAGAAAAATCGCAAAAAAATGTTGAAAATTTTATATGTTTTTAACATGTTAATGATTTATATGATTTTATCAATATTTTTTTACTTTTATTTTTTGCTTAAATAATAACAATAATTTTTAATTTTTGCTCAAAATAAATTGATTATTTTTCGACTTTTTTTATTCTCATTCTGTTTTTTAAGTTTAAAAATTTGTAATAATCGTTATTTACGGTCCCTGGTTTTAAGCATTTGAACATTTTGTTGCTTTTGCTGTGCACATTTTCAGAGTATTGTTAATATTAAAATATTTTACTCTATATTAGAAAATCCGACAAATGAATTAATTTTAGGAAAACTCATATTTTGTTGCTCATGTTCTGCTCAGTACTGCATGTATATTAGGATATTAGGCGAGCTGTGCTTAAACTTATCTAAAATTATGAAATTTGAAATTATGTAGAGAATATTTATATCCCAGAAGAATATAATTAAAATTACAAATTAAATGAAAAACTTATATATACGCTGATACCTTTGGTGAAGGGTATATGAAAAATGTTTTTTTTTTTTAACCTATGAATTTATTTAACCCCTTTTCAATTTTATTTTGAATTTGTGATCAAATACAAACATACAAATCAATAATTTAAATATGTTTAGCAATGGTCTACATTTAGAATTTTAAGCTAATTTCTTTAAGTTATTTGAATTAAAATATTGAGCATATCATTGCCGGTCCTTAAGTTATTAATACTCGTTTATATACATAATGAAAATATGGACTTAAATAATTTTCGCATTGGTGGTATTGCACATTAATATATAGTGAAAAATATAAAACATTTAATTGTAATTAATTAATGTTAAAAATGTCTATAATCTTTTATTGATAATCATGATGTGGTGGGGGAGAGAATGGACGAGTTCAGGTTGACATAAGAATTTATAATAAACAAATTAATAAATAATATATTATTGATACTTACATGCATTTACATTGCAATAAAAATAATGTTTTTAATTAGTGTATGAAATAAAGTTGTCAGAAGTTTTTTTATTTTTCTCTTTTTTTTTTTAACTAATTTAATTGGCTATAAATTACAAAAAGCCAAGAGGTAATTTGTTAACTTCGATTTTATAAACATTGCAAAGTAAATCACAATCATATCTGTGAGCTTTAAATGCTAAATGTTATGGTTATAAAAAATAATAAAAAAACACTTTGTTATAAAAACTACCACGAAAAAATTCTTAACAAACGTAGAAAATTTATAATTGTTTTACCCCACCTAAGGGGTTTTTACAAGTTTGAATTGATGTCATATACACATATATATATATGTATATATATAAAACACAACATAAAAAACTACAACAGTTTTTTATGATCTGCTGCAAATGTTGCAGCCATCTATTTTATTTACATGTCAATACATACATACATACATACATACATACATACATACATACTTTTAATGTAGTTGTTATAAAATTCATAAGAATGGTACAGGCATCATTTGTTTACAAATAAATTTGGGGTCAAATGAAAAAAAAAAAAAAAAATCCAACAACAACAATAACTTGAACTAATTTATAGTTTTTAATAGCAGAATCTATAAACTCAGTGGCATCAACCAACTACTTGCAGCAATAGCAACCCTAATGTTGTATATATGTACATAAAAAAACATTTTGTTTTTATGAATTTTTATTATTACTTTTTTTTAATTAGAAACTATTGTAAATGTACCCAATTGTAAACGGTTGCACATGCGCAATACGTATGCCAGGATTGCTGTACAAGTTGTATGTTTGTGTTTGTTAAAAGCCATCATCAGGTGCTGGGGGTCTTTGTTTTTTTGTATTATTTATTTATTTATAAGAGCATTTATTTGTTGTATGCGTGTTTTTCTTTTCTTCCAAATGTCATAATTGTAATTAGATTTTTACTATAGCTCCCTTTACGGTACGCTTCTTAAGGGATTTGATACTTCATCCCATTTAGATTGTCTGTCCGTTCTTCTTCTATTTGTCTTCTTAAACATTAACATTTATTTTCATAGTACATAATGTTTTGTACTTAACGAAACCGCTGTCAATGTGCTGTTATATTTGTAGATTGTAGTCTCGTTTAAATGTTTTGGGCGTTTATTTCAATTTCTATTTGATCTCATTTTCAAAATACAACAATAATTTCTGTCATATTTAAGTCAGGGATTAGAATGAGTTAAATCTATATTTTGGTTTAAGAAAATAGAAAATAGTCGAACCACAGACTTTAACAGACAGGAATCAGCTGAGAGAGATAAGTATATAAAAATATATGTCTATCCTTTTTATTGGTATTTTATTTGTAAACAAAATATTATTATTATTTTTTTACAATTAATTAAAAAGTTAATGTTAAAAAAAGTAGTAAAAAAAATGCGTATAATTAGAAAAGTTCTTTAATCTAAACCAACAATATAACAAAATAATATTCAGAAAACACTTTTGTTTTTGTTTTTGAATTCGTGTTCATTTATTATTTTATAGAAATAATAAAATTTCTTCAATGTTTACAATAATTTGTATTTTTATATAAAATAAAAAATTGTTTACGACTAGGGTTTTTTATTTTTTATTTTCTACGACTAGGGTGTTTTAGTTCCCTGGAAAATATTTTGGGAATTCAAGATGGAAAATATTTGTTTCGTTTTGAGATTTTTATAAAATAATGCATATGCATGTAACACTTTAATTTTAGAATTTTATAGATTTAAAGATAAGATATTTTTTATATAGTTCCGACACGTTTAATTTTGCAAATGAAAAGTTTATATAGAACTTTGAAACATAAAAATAACATAATAAGAGTAAAGTTTTATTCAATATAACATGTAATGTTAGATATTATGTACTAGGTGGCAATAAGTTATCAAAATACTAATCTGATAGTTTAATATTGTAATTCATATTATTCACATCCATATAATTTTATTATTAATCTTAATTTCATTGCTTTCAACGCTTTATTAATTTATAAATAAACAAAAATTTTGTTAGGAAGACCATAAAAGCTCGCACTCATTATAACTTAAATGAAAAATACTGAAAACAAAAATGTATCCAGCTTTTAAATTTATGTACAGAGTAAACAGAAGTCACTTTTAAGGAAGTTTATTTTCACTACTTCCAAAGAATCAATAGATATATATTTTCGAGATTTTGCAAAGTAATAAAAACAACATCCAAAGATGTAATTAAAAATGTAATCAGAATCACTTTTTTCAAATATTTGTTATGAAAAATTAATTTTATTCAAAAAATTTATTTGTTTATATATAAATTAAATTTAACTTCCCTGTAGCGATAAAAAGAAAAATC
>MINK01174909.1:0-14716 GCA_001735545.1 Phormia regina
TCCTTTTTTCCATGTAATTGTTGTTGTTATTTTTTTGTTTGCACTACAGACTTCATCCTGTTTATTTTACAAAAAAAAAAAAAAATCAACAACTGCAAACAATCAAACGAAGCGCATCGAGCCGGACTTCACGAATCATCAACGTTAAAAAAAAAAAGAAATCAACAACTTGATATTATTTGGAGGCAGATGATGTTGATGTTACTGTAGATTTTATATTAAAAAGTTTTTTTTTTTTGTTTGTTTTTGTTCATCATTTAATAAGGAAAATCAAACTTTCGCACAACCAAAAAAGACAACAACAGAATTTCACATTTTATTTCAAAAACGACATCATGCAATGCTAAAGTCTGTCTTTTAAAATTATTTTAAACATGATTTAAACGAACAGAGTTTAGCATGCAGCTTTGAAACTTTTTTAAAGGAGTAATTTTTTACACTCTATTGGGGTCAAGTTTTAAAGTTTTTGCAGATTGATTTGTCTAAAATTATAATGAATTTTTAAAATTTGGTTAATAATTCATTGACAACTTTAGATGACTTTCTGCTTTCATTTTGATTGCTAAAATGAATCCTAATATCAATAGAAAACCTTTATTAAATGAATATTTATTTAATGCTTTAGTCCTACGCACAGTGGGACAGAATCAGAAATTTGTAGAAATAACTCTATAGAATAGGCATAGCAGAGGAGTGTACTATGTTAAATTCGTTCCAGTTTGGCTGGATTCGGCTGGAATTTACAGGTTTTTTTTTTAACGGTTGTTCAGTTTTCAGTTAAAACAAATTAAAAATGAATGCCCGGATTCACACACAGCAATTTTTCTTGCAGAAATTCTGAGTTTATATGAGAGATAAGAGAAGAGAATACTAAAATTTTATATTCGCTTTACATCTCTTGTCTACAAAGTCAGAATTGCGGCAAGAAAAGTTTCTGTGTTTGAACCCCGACAATCTCTCAAAATAATATCATTATGAAATTTCATGCATATGTATTGAGGAGTTCAAGAACAAATATAATCTATACTTTTGGGCCAACAATTTTTACTAAGGATATCCATTAAACTAACTCTCTTAATATCGTAAATGCTTCCTCTACTACTATCAATTAGGAGAAAACAAACAATTTCGAATATTGGACGAACATCAACATCTCCGATTTATATGAAATTCGGTATACAGAATAATTAAGTCAATATAAAATTTAAAGTTCTTCAAAATTTTCAAATTCTTTATAGTTTAGATTTTATCGCAGCTTTTTATAAATACATGAATTTTAAATTAATATATCTCCGAACATATTAGTCCGATTTAAACAATATTAGGCTCAAATTAATGCTTAATAAATCCGGTTTCCATATTTGAAATCTGAATTTACGTCAATACAAAAACTTCAGATTTTGTATTGACGTAATAAGTGTCTATACCGAATTTCATCGAAATCGGAGATGGTAAGGTTCAAAATTAAGGTTTTTTGTTCGAAAAGTTTTGTTTTTTCCCAACTGAAAGCTACTAATCGTGCATTTCTGAAAATAAAAATAATAAAAGTTTCATTAATACAACTTTTTTTAAATATTTTGCAATTTTCACTGCACAAAAAACAAACTTTTGGAAAATATTTTAATAACCGATCTTTGGCGGTACGATTTCCAAACTATCCACTCGAAAAAATTTCTTCAATATTTTCACCGTAAATAGTAATATTTATAAAAAGAAATCAGAATCGGAACATTCAATTTATACTATATTTCTTTTAGTTAAATGTCAAACTTTCAAAAGGTATAATTGAAAAATGTATTTAAATATTAATAATTTCTGAGACATTGTCCAGCTTTTTTTATGCCATATGTTCAGCTTTTTTTGAATCTAGAGCTGACAACTCTACATACCCATCACGGAGGTCAAAGTAGGGTATCTCTGACATAAAAATTTTATCGCTTGCCATATTATTGTTTCTCTCCAGATATCAAATACATATTAACCCATAGATTGCTACATGGAAGGTGACCGACCCCTCTTGCGATCAAACTTACAAAATCTGTAATTGATCCTTGAAAATATGAAATAAGGAGTGTGATCGAAAAAATCTTAACCCATTCTTCGATCTAGTTATCACTGAAAAATATCTCATTTATAAATATTAATGTCATCCGCGTGCTATAAATCAAAATTGATAATATAAATAATTTGCCAACCGTGATAGGAAACATGGTTCGGGGAGAAAAAAGTTCCACATGAAATTTTGAATGCCAAGAAAATTAAAAGCATATTGACAAGAATTCCACACCTGTTAGCTCAGTACTCAGGCTATTTGGTGCGAAAAGTTAATGGTAATGCAGAGTTGAAAACATATAAAGTCCAAAATGTTCAAGACTTTTGAATGCTGTAAAAAAATATTTTTCCTTTCATAAGAGAGCACAATGGGTATACATATTTATGTGCAATTTGAAATATTTTTATGGGGATTCAACCATTTTATATTGCTACATCTAATCATAATATCATTTACATTCAACTATTAAAAAATGTTCACACGAGAATTTTCTAAAAAAAATCCTTTTTAGAAGACTTATGTATATTAATTACAAAAAATATAATATGGACTAATATTAGTTTATTTTAAGAATCTTTTTCTAATATCATATTTAATATGGTATTTTCCCTTAATTTTTAATCATAAACACACGCATGTTTTTAGCCATAAATATCTTTCAATCTTATAAAAATAAAATACAAAAATCTTTAAGCTACTGCAATTCAACCAATTAAAATTTAGCATAATTTTCAAATTTATTTTCTGAACAAACAGACAAATAAATAAACATAAAGAAAAAAACACCGAGAAACAAACCAATTTAGCTTTAGGCCATTTCTAAGATTAGGGGCATCCGACTAACTATCAAATAATGATAACACCCATACGAGTATAAATCACTTGTCAACATGACAGCAAAAACATTTATTAATACTTCAACTTCATCTACAAAATAACGACAATCAAGGTACTCTAGACTATACATTAAATATATAGATGTGTTCATGTATTGGTAAATAAATTTATATATGGAATTAAATGTAAAAAAAGTGGTTAAACCTCCTTTTAGCCAATAAAGTTGCAATATATATTAAAGAAAAAAAAAATTCCAAAGATGTACACAAACCAATGACGGGCCTGATCTTAGATTTATGACGATAATAATTATAAATTTGTTAATTGATTTATTGTATGAATATAAACACCTTCTATATACACATACATATATGTACATATAATAAAGATGAGTATTAAATGAGAGATTTTTTTTTAATGGAACTAAAACGATTTTATAGTACCCTACTTCAAAATTCAAAGTAGTATAGTATTTTTCCCTCAACACATTGGACTAAAATGTGTACAAAGTACAAAATGTCAGATAGAATCTGGGAATAATAAAAATATATAAGATTAATAATCAAAATAGTACCGGTCCCTGCGTTCCAGTTAAGTACCAATTGATACCTAATAGTCATCAAAGTTCCAGTTGAAAATCATTTTAACCAGTGAGAGCTAATAAGCAATTAGCAGCTCGCGCGCAGTAAAAATCTGTGGCTGAGTGATAAGTGCGTTAGGATATAAAACATGAGATTATTAAAAGTAACCTGGGTTCGTTGCCCAGGATTGGAGTCGGGGTATTGCCATCGACATTAATAAAAAAATATACAAAAATAAAACAATTTCCCATTTGTTTTTACAAAATTGAATTTCTCCCTCTAGGCCAACAACATGTTAAAGTGACAGGTCCAGCTTATACAAAGTGTTAGAACTAAAATGGGTCCCTGTCACTTTGGACCAATCCGGTAACATGTTTTGTTTTAGTTCTTTTTCCTCTAGGGAAATTGTATAGAAAATTCTTATTAACATAAGAAGACAGTAGGGTATCTATAACATGGACATTGGTGATTAATTTATGCAACTCACATATAAAATATAAAAAAAAAACAACGAAAAAGAACAATATTTTTTTCTTGAGGTAATTTAAAGACCTGTTGATCAGGAATTTATAGAGGTTGATTGGTTTTACTAAAATAATAATAAATTAAAAAAAAAAAAAATAAGAAAATATAAATGTTTATGCGACCTCTGACAATGATGAAGATGATGATCATCATCTTCTTGACGATGACGATCTTCAGTAATGCTAAAGAAAAGGACAACAAAGCTGTAGTCAGCTTAAATGAAGTTTAACACATTTCAGAAAATATATATGTATTTATGTACATATGTACATGAAATTTATAATAAAAATGATAAACTGATGTCCTCCTGGCTACACTCGCATTTAAACAGCCAGTTTTGAAAACAACATCAACCTCCACAATTCGTTTTTTTTTTTTTTTTTTNNCATCAACCTCCACAATTCGTTTTTTTTTTTTTTTATTATTTTCTTATTTACGAGTATTTCATATGAAGTGAGTATATTAAACGTAAGTATGTGATCACTTTTTGTTTGTATGTCAGAGTGTTTTTATATGGAAGTCTAAAATGAATCCAACATACACAATTCAAGCCGAGACGTAAATTAATTATTAATCAACGAAAATAAAAGCCAATGAATGACTTAAGCCAAAATAAAACAGAGAAATAAATAACAGAGTGGGGAGAACATTATTTATAATAGGGGCCATTGAAGCTTTTATGAAACCCGTTTATCTGACTCCACATACGATTGAAAAAATTAGGTTTGTTTACCTTTAAGAACAATTTTCTAATTCGATGAAAAATTTCATTTAAAGATAATAAGGCATTCGGCATTCTGGAGAAACTTTGGTCCAAAACTCTGGACTTTTTATCCCAAATCTCGTTGGCATTCGAAAGTCTAGTCCAGTTATAAAACATCTGAGATTTTTTCTCTGAACAAAGTGTTTAATTAAAAAGTAAAAATTAGTGCAACAAGACTATTATCTCCCCATTTGCAATAAGTATAATTCTGAGGCTGATTTAAGAGCTCAATCTTCCTATGATCTTGATGAAAATAATACCCACAATGTGGGCCCCACATTATTCTAGTTTTCTGAATTCGATGGAAATATCTTCTCTTGGGTTAAGTGGGAATTTACTTAATTGTGAGGATAAGAAGGTTTTGTTTTATTATCTCGAGGAAGATCTTAGACGGATATTATTAAACTTTATCAATGTTAATTCTAATAGGATGAAGTTGCGAATAGAGGACATTGTGCCTCTGAAGGGGGTATTTGTTCTAAAACTAATCAAGATAAGTATTAATAAAGAGACATTGAAAGCATAAATAATATACTGAAGTGCCCATTATTGCCCTTCAATGGACCTCTTTCTACAAACACAATTTAGAATCAAATGAAGAACACAAGAAAATATCATATAAACGAAAGTTAGGCAGGCTACGTCAAACAACTTCAGTGATTTATATACAAATCTACCAGCTACATAAATAAATAAATAAAAAACAACATCAAGACTTTTTCTCTTCCTCACAGATCAATTCATATTCAATAGCCGCTAAAAAAAAAAACAAGAAGAAAAAGAAGAACAACAGTGATGAACCACCAAAAACAAGTTGAATGTTTACATCAAAATGCAAGGCCAAAAAAAAAAACAACGCCATACTAAAGTAATCAAATTTATGCACATGCGCGCCCTCAGTTCGTTTCAGCACAGCCAGCATTCAGTCAGACAAGTGAACATATCCGCAATAGGGAAGCTGCTGCAGGGCTAATAAATTGAAGAACGGCATTTTGTTCGTAACGAAAAATCAAAAAAACGAATAAGAAGAAGACAAAACCCAACATTAAAACCGAAGATGAAGTCAAAAGTAAGAAACCTCCCAAATGCGTAAGAAGAAAAAAAAACACAAAATGATCATCAAAAACTGTTGAACATGCAACCATATTCATGATTAACTTGGCCTTTATGCCAAACAAAACAGTCAACAGAATGTGTCTGACAGATTGACGCACCACAAGTTAAACAAGTAAGTAGATGAAGGAGAGAAGTAAGAAGGAGCTGAAATGAAATTATATGAGTGACTGAATAAAATGATGGTGCCAATTTTAAGCACCCGCAGCCATTTGAAATTTTAAACTTACTTACATACATAAAACACAATTTACTACTATAACATACTACTGCTGATTATCATCGTCATCATCCTGAGTAACATCCAGCAGCAACAGCAATAACCTCATCTTCATCACCAACTGTAGAACAACCACATCATGGTGATCATACAAACGCATATTTGCAATGCATTTTGTAATCAAAAAAGATCAGCATGCGATTCTTCATTTATTTATTTATTTATTTCAAACTGTTACCAGGAATACGAGAAAGAGTACTTTTTGTTTTTGTTGTTGTTGTGTGATCATATAATGTGTCTATATGTCGTTTGTATGCATATAAATCGTTTTGAAATGCCAGTTTTGAAATCGGATTTTAAATCATATTCATTTCGTTTCATTCCATACCTAATTGTCTGTCCATTTATTTCTGTCTGTCTCCCTTAGGCTGAGTCTAAAAAAAAAACTACTCAAATCTAGACACTGTACACAAAGAAGTATGGTTACCTTCACTAAGCGTTTTGCTGGACATAGGAAATCTAAAATATTTGGTTGAGGAAAGCGTTAAAAAAAAATATTGATGAAGTTTTTTAGAACCCAATTCCAAAAAATTATTTAAAGTCTTTACAATCAAATGTCTTTTTAAAGTATATTGAAATAATGACAGTTATATTCTGATATCTTAAAAGCTCCGTTACTCTGCCGTATATGTAAACGGAATGAAGGTTCCGCAAAGTAAATATAGCCATTATTTTTTTGTTCAATATCATTGATGTCAATTACAGTAAATCTGTATATGTTTGAAAATCGCTAGATTTATTAGTTTCTATTTTTGTGATTTGTGTACGCATTTGTGCTTTTATGACCAACATTTTTAATTTTTATTTATTGGTTCAACACTGAGTTTCACTTAAATTATTTTAACAATTTTTTAGTGAAGAAAACACTAAAATAATTTGTGCAATTGATAAACTTATTACAGCGATTTTTTACGCATATTTGGTTTATTGAAATAAAAAGCTGTCAACACTGATCTTACAGCTGTCACATAATTTGATTATGCACAGTGGTTCCAAAACGCTTTTTTTAAAATAATTCAGTAGCTTAAGAACTGGTATCTGAATAGAATTTAACATGGTCAGAGCTGAGATGTTTGCGAGTTAATTTGGTGGAGAACAGGCCCCTAGCACGTCAGAGGGGAAGTAGGTTGTCCATTATGTGAAATATCATTGCCATATATTTATCCATTCAAAAGTTAAATTACTTTTAACAAACATGTTGAAACAGCTGTGCACTTACATATGTTATAGAATGGAAAATGTGCACATTTCGCTGAAGAAGGGTCAAGTTTTAGTCAATTCCTAAACGATTGTGTAGAGTATTTATGTAAGTATTTGGTATCATTGAAAAGTTTATTACCTGAAAAATAATAATATATAAATAATAAAATATTCAAACCAGATATTGTCATTAAATTTATCAAAAAACCAAACATTTTTGTATTTAATGATATTTTTCGAAAAAATTTAATATTTGAAATTAAATAAAATCTACATTAATTGAGCTACTATTATGAAATTTTAGTACGGTATAAAAAATTCTGTCTTTAAAGAAAGACTATAGCTAGATTCCCATTTTCTTAATCCAAAATACCCAAAATTTCAATTCGGGGAAAGTTTCCTTCAAAAATTGATCTTTTTCATTGAAATGGTCACCCTGTCGTAATAAGGGGCCTCCATCAGAGAGTACTTTTTGGATGTATACCTTACATATAGGGCTAAGAAATTAAAATAGTTTTAAATCGATCTCAGCTTTGAGATTTGAGAACAGAACATTTAAAGAAAACAATGAATCTCAAAATTGACAAAATTGTGATAGTGCTCGTAGATACAACTTTGTTCCAAACTTCGTCGGATATATTTTACACGCATTTTCATGAAGATTTTTTCGAAAACATTAAAAAAATTATAAAACCCAGGACAAAAAACTAATTTTATCACTGAATATATATTGCCACCTTTTTGGAAAAAAAAAACCCAAAAAATGTAACATTTTTTTAAAGTTCCAATTTTAGATTACTATAACTCTTTAAGGGATTCTTATAATTATATGATTCTTGCAACAATATTATTTAGAATTTTGTGGAAAATCTGGCAAATATTTTAGAAAAATTCTAGGGGGAATATTAAGCCCGCCAAATTAAAAAACTGAAAAAACACGAGTTTAAAAATGAGGTAAAAATTTATTTTGACCCGAATATCTCTTAAACTATAAGATATAACTTTCACATGTAAGTATATGTAAGCAAGGACTATCTATATGTAAAATTTCTTATTGCCGTATCATAAATAAATTTTTGGGGATTTTTTTTTTATTACATACCCGAGATGAGTAAGTTTGGAGGGCAACCTACTTTCCCCCTGACCTGCTAGGGCCCTGTACTCCTTCAAATCATTTCAAAAACACCTCTACTCTGACCATGTGAAATTCTATTAAGATACGTCTAACGGTTCTTTAATTACTGAATTATTTCCAAAAAATAGAGATTTGGAACCAGTGTGTTATGTTAGACCAGGTTCACATACAGCAATTTTTCTTGCCGCAATTCTGAGTTTAAATGAGAGAAGAGAATTTTAAACTTTTACATTTTCTTACCTTTTTTTATTTAATAATCGGTTCATCAAAATTGTTAATCTTTTTTCCAACGAAATTTTTAAAAATTTCCATTCCAGAAATCTTCTAGAGTTGGCAACTCTTTTCTTCAATTGCAGCTCTCACTACAAACAAAGTGTTTTTTTTTTTATTATGAAAATGATTCACATTTGCAATCATGTCTTAAAAATCTCATATAACAAATCGCATAATTATAAAGCAGTTCGCATTCGTCCATCATTTACCGCCAACTCTGCACTCTTTCAATTTTTCAACTTTTTTTTTTTTCTTTTTTCGTTTATTTCGATTTTAATTTTCACAGCTTTTTTGACTTGAATCTGGCATTGTGGCTGCTTGCTGTTCACATCTCCTCACATTCACATTTCGATACGTGTATTAAATCAAGGGGCAAAATGAAGGCAGTAACAGAAAAAATATTGTTTTGTCTGATATGAAATATTTACCATTAAATGTAGTTTATTATACAAAATATTTGAGATTGAATCGTATAAATCAAAGAAATAAGAAAAAAAATTTTATGAAGTTCTGCTTATTGCTGGAATTTCATCAAGGTGCAATGTTAATGTTAAATGTATCTGTTGTTGTGTTGGGTAGAGAAGTTGAATTTGGACTAATGTCTGGCATTTATTTATATAGATTACATGGTAATGCAGGAAGTGTTATTTGGATGATTAAGATGATTTTATAGGTTGGACAAATGAAAATTTATAAATTTTGTTTATGATAAGGTGGAGTAAATATATTTTTACATTCATATAGAAATTTGGCAATTAGTTGTTTAATATTAAATACATTTTTTATGTGTTCATAATTTGTATTACGTTGATATTTATTCGATTTCTTAAGGGGTTTTCTATTAACAAAAACTAAGTTATTAGAATGTATTATAAGGTTAAACTCAGTTTGTTAAATTAAATTTTAAATTTTTTAATCTTTGAAACTTTATTTTATTACTTAATGCAAATCTCAGCAAATTAGTGAAGCCTACATCACCAAAGGTAGTTTGATTATTATGAATTTGAGCTGATGTTAAGGACGCACATAAAAAATTATCCAAAATCCATATTAAATGTTCTTCAATCAATTTAGAATTACGTTCTTAAAATATTCTAACGTCCATGTTCATGTAAATTTTGAACACAGAGCAAAAGTCACAATTTGGAAGATAAATTGCTGAAACTTGGTATAAGGAATTTTTACTATAAAAGTATTAAAATTAATCATGATTGGTCAACTATTGCATCTAACTCCCAAACATGTTTACACCCCAAAAAGGATTTAACAAATACAAATGCCTTGAATATACTAATATCTTTATGAAATATGAACCAATGAATTATAATATATAAAGTCCTCTTTCGATAATCATGTTATTTTGTATAAATTTTAAATAAATGTTGGTATAAAATTAATATTTAACATAAATTTTTTCATAGAAATAGAAATTACAAAATTTTTGAAAATCGGACCATAGTGCCAAATTTCGAGCAGATCGGTTCATAATTAACTATATACACTATATAAATTACTATAATATTACTTAGGGAAACTGGCGAATATTAAAAAAATGTAGGGGCAATATTAAGTCCGGCAAGTTAAAAAATAAATAAAAATGAAATCAACTAAAATCTATTTCGGTACCAATCTCCCTTTAATTAAATGAGATAACCTGCATAGGTAAACATATTTTTTTTTTAGATTTACAAGGACTATGGATGAGAAACGTATGTACTGACAGATTTTTGCACCTTTTTTGCTAAAATATTTATGTTGATGTCAACATAAGTTTAGGACCAAAAAGCTGTCGAAATTTTCCAAAGTATCCCTCGTTTGGCAAGATGTTGCAGTTGCAGTAAATATCGAAAAATACAAAAATTAATCTTTGCAAAAAAATATTTTTCCTTTCAGAAGAAAGCACAATGGGCCAACATATTTTTGTTCCAATTTTGCAACATGTTACTTTTTAAGAACGCAGTGGAGTGGTAATTACATAGTTTATGTACCAAGAGAAGTAAATTTTATCAATTATCTGGAGCTAAGACCAGTGAAAAGATATTGGGCTTTTTTGAAATGAGAATTAAAGAGGACCAAAGAGGTGTTCCAAAAATTTTAAAAGGAGATGGACAGATTGTTCAAAAAAAGTAGCTCAAACAACTATCAAAACTCATTTTCATTTGAGCCTACAAATTGTTAAATAGTTATTAGAAAAATAAAAATTATATTTTTCTATAATCTGTAGCATATTATAAATTAAACAAAAAACTATGAAAACTCCATGATCAATCGTTTCCAAGTTTTTGAATTTTATGTATGTTAAGATTCTTTCAATCGTACTCCTTATTTAATTTTTTTCCACCTACTTATTTCAAAATGAATTATCTCCCAAATGAAATAACTTCTAAAAAAATTTTGTTGGGAGTTACAAGCAATCAGGTGTACGGGAATTGTCTCTTTGGGCTGATAGTAAAGGATTAGGAGTTAACCCAGGGAAAACCGAGTTAATCTTGTTCACCAGGAGATATAAGGTTGAGCCTTTTAGGTTACAAGTATTGAATGGTTTAGAGCTTGGATTACCAAGTGAGGCCAAATACCTGGGTGTTTACCTGGACAGCAAATTGCCTTGGAAGAGAAACACTCAGAAGAGGGTCAAGAGAGGACTTAATACCTATTACACCTCCAGGAACTCTATAGGTAAGAATTGGGGACTTAGATCGTTAGTGGTATCTTGGATATACACTTCGATTGTAAGACCGATTCTTACTTATGGCTGTTCGGTATGCTGGAATGTTTTAAGTAAAATAATATACAGGAACCTTTTATCTAAAGTTCAAAGGTGTGCTTCAACTGGCATCTCTGATGCTATGAGACGTACACCTCAGGCGGCACTCATCATTCGACACTTACTTACAATTGAGGAGTTCGGGAAGGGAATGGCTGTTCGCAGTCTATTTAGATTGAAGCTAGGATTGTTGAGGAATTTCACAGCGGGCATGCTAGCATACCTGATATTGTTCAATTTAATGGTCAGACGCTATCCCTAAATGAACCTACGGATCATGTCGGAACCATAATTGACTTCGGGCCTACTCTCACTATATTGAAATACCTGAAAGGGACTTCTGAGTTGGAGTGAAAGGCTCCACGGATATTGTACTTTCTTTACAGACGGCTCGAAAATGGATGTAGGCACCGGAGCAGGTGTTTACTTTCAGCGAACTGGTGTCAGACGCTCATATAAATTGTCCGACGGTTGTATCGTTTTCCAGGCGGAAATTCTGGGCATTTCCAAAGCCCTAGGGTTGCTGGAAGAAAATGTGGAACGGAATTCTGAGATCACTATATACGTTGACCATCAGGCAGCATTATTGACCCGGAAAAGTCACTATGTTAGATCTAGATTGGTCTTTGAGTGTAGGAGGGAAATTGAGAAGACTAATGAATGTTTATAAAATAACACTCTGTTGGGTTTCGGGTCACTGCGACATTCTCTGCAATGAAAAAACTGATGAGCTGGCTCGCATTAGCTCGAGTCTAGATAGTCTTTCGTGGACACATTCGTTAGAATTCCTATTAGGTCCTACTTAAGGGTCAAAAGGGAATGGATTCTGGACAATACGAATCGTGCCTAGAAGAACAGAACGGACTGCAGGATATCTAGTACATTATGGCCTAGTGTTAAACTGTCAGATTCGAAACATCTTCTGGGTATGAGTCGTAGTAATATAAAAATCATAGTAGGAATTATTACTGGCCACTTCTCACTGGTCACTTTTCTCTTGTTCTGTTTTTCAATTTCTCTATATTTCTCAAAGGGATCACAATGGACCTTTTTGGTCTCTGGGTGGAGTCGTGAATACGACACCCTTTTCAACCTATCCTACTTAATTTTGTTTGAAACCTTTTCATTTTTATTGGGCTCGATAAAAAAATTTAAAACAGACTCTGAGTCTTCCGACGGATCCAATAGGCCCTCTTTGTACTTATATCAATGGCTTCACTAAGTAAAGCCTCAATGATTGTTACACAATTTTAAGAAAAAAAAAAAACGAGTCAAAAACCACTATTAGTGGTGTTGGTTATAAAATTTTTTTTCTCTTAGTAAAGAAGTAAATGTCATTTGAATTTCTGCAGCACATTTCATCAAAAACACAAGACATCTTCTAACATATATCATACATACGAAACAGGTGTACACATACATATGTATAAGTACGTATCTTCTTTTATCCTAATCTTAAATTACCAATTAAACTTAATATCACTAAAATATTTAACTCCTTTAAATTTCCACTGTAAATTAATGATTCCAATACTTTATGTCAAGTATTTTAATAACAACAACAACAATAATATACTTACTTCATATCATGTAGACATATATTCAATATTTCTTGTCTTTAATACCAACACAGGAAACATTTCATTATTATTTTTTAACTTTTGTTCGATATTGACAGATGTTTTAAAAATTATTTATATTCATACTTCCATTACAATGTTTAAATGTTCTTGTAATCTTCTCAACTATTATTTTTATTAAACACAATTATTTTAAATTTATCATTACACACTAGTTTATGAAAACTTCCATTCATTTACACTGCAGTCAGTACCTTTAGAACTTCAAGCACTCAAGTAACCATCGTGTAATTTAAACACACCAATCATTTCAAGATCATTATCAAATATTAAACACCAGCAAAGAAGCTTAACAACTGCAACAAATAAACAAACAAACAACAACAACAGCTAAGGAAAGAGATCTATCTATATTACAACAACATTCAACTGCCACTAATGGCAGATTTATGATTTGCAGCTTGATGTACGTCGGTTAAAAGTCCTGGGTACCAACACACATACATACTTACATACATATATAAAGAAATACAAAAATTATAAAACATTGTACGCATAAATTCATACATTTATGTATAAATAAATTAAAAAAAAAGTAGATGGAATAACTCAACTTTTTCTTCATCTTTTTTATATTATTTTAGTATTTTGGTCAAGTCAGTTTGTCGGTTTGGTGGTTGGTTGGATGGATAGATGGTTAAAACTTATTTAAAATGCCATCATATATTTGTGGCGTTTTTTTTTTTAATTTTTGCAGGTTTCACATCGTAGTTGGCATATGAATGCCATGTTATTTATTTTCATATTTTTTTATTTGTATGTTTTCCGTCTTCCTTATATTACATACACACTTGGCTGACTTTTTGATGCATTTCATGGGGCGTTCCAGCTCAAAAGCAAAAAAATTCAAAAAAAAACTTATAAAAAAATCATTATATTTGAAAGATGGCTGCATCGTCAGACATGGTACATGTTTGTTGGATGATGAAAAGAATGTTTGTGAAGAAACTGAAAAAAGTGGCAGGAAAAAAATGAATTATTAATTTATGGCAGTTGCATTAATATGTACATCGAGGAAACCAATAATGGAGGGAATGGATTAAGAGAGTATGTGTGGCAGAGGGGATATAAAAAACTAATTAAATACCCAGTATGTTGGTAGGCAACTCACTTGGAGATTATTAAGTGGAATTTAACCAACGTTTAGTGTAGATAATTTAATATAAACATGATATTAATTGCTTTAAGATTATTACCAAAACAGGAAGTTTAATTTAACTATGCGTTTTATTTGTGAAGGACTTTTGAAGATGACATTTTGGTGGATAATGTCATAGTATTTGTAGTGAAGCTATTACTTCATACATTTCAAATAATTCACTGGTCCAGAGATAAGAGGAGGTTTTAATTAAAAAAAAGTTAAAACGAATTAGGAATATATAATGTAGCTTTTGGGAGATTTCTTTCTAAACATATAAACTTCCGTGGCTACTCCAGCAAAAACTTTGCTTTCCTGCACGCAGAGAAAAAATATGGTTCTGGTGACCATAAACTAAGAGCAATATACTATGATTGTAATATATGATTCCAGGTTACAATAAGTATTTTTGTA
>MINK01174910.1:2888-13957 GCA_001735545.1 Phormia regina
TACAAATATCATATAAACACAGCCAATATAAAATAAAATAACAATATCGAACATTTTTTTGTTTTTTATTTTTGGTATTTAACGAATTCTTCTCAAATAACCCCTACGGTAACAAAGCAAAAAAAAAAAGAATTTAATCCTTTTTGAAAATTGAATACCAAAATTAAAGTTGAGAGAACAAATCCAACCAATCCAACGAAAAACGGTCAACCAACTAACCAAGCAATTGTCCGACCATTGAAACCAACAAATAAACAGCATGACATTTAAAATTTTTCGACGTGGTTCTGCACGTTGTATTGGTTTACTATCGGCTTTTATAACAATTCTACTATGTCTCTACTATATCTCTATGGGTCAACCATCTATACAGCCCAAAGATCCACTACAGGCCAGTTTATTAACAGGACAACAACAGCAAGCTACTTTAATATCATCAGCAAGTGGCGGCAGCGTTAGTGGCTCAGTACTACAGCAACAGCATTATAATAAAAATTATGCATCTCATAAAATAAAATACAACAACGACAATGAAGATAATACAGCTTCAGCCACATACAGACAACAACAACAGCAACAGCAGCAGCAGCATAAATTGTTAGCCAAAAGTGCATTATATAGCAATGACCCAGCTTTACAAGCTGGCTCTATAACAACCGGTGGAGGGCTAGCAGGTGATGGTAGCACAAGTGGTAGTGATACTACTTATGCCTCTGGCATGTATGTCAATAATCCTCAATGGGGCGATAAATGTTACATTCTAGATGAGAGTGATACGAATATAACAGCCCAAGAGGAATATGCAAAATTTGATTTTCAGGTAAATGCAGCAAACAAAAAGAAAAAAAGAAAAAAATTCATGTAAAAAAGTTACATTTAACGATAACAATTTTTATGTTGTGCATATTTATGAATTATGTTTCTTTTGTTCTTAATTCGTTTTATTTTTTGTTCTTCTTTTTTTATATAATTTCCACCAAAACAGCCAGAATGGATACGTACCAAAGAGTATTGGGATAGAGGTTTTGAAGAACGATTTGAAGCCCAGAAAAAAGATAAGCAACGACCACCATTAAAGGTAATTATGCAGAAAGATTTACGTTTTATGTGTTTTTTTTTGTATAAATTTATATTAAATGTTTTGTGTTGTTGTTTTTGATTTATTTTAAGAGCGATTAAGTTAGTAAGTTATAATAAAAATTGTTGTAAGGTAAAGGGAAAAATTAAATATTTAGAATAAATTTATAACTTAACTTCTTAAAATACAATCGTTTAGAATTATAATTTTATTAAAATTTAACTTGTTTACAGTTATTGTTTACAAGTTAAACATTTTCTTATATTTTATGTAATTTTAACTGAATTCTATTGAAAGTCTGATGTTTTTAGCCATAGGTTAGGTTGCTGTCTCTCCTACCAACAGGAGACACACCTGGGTCCTTAGTTCCTTTTGTGTTGCCTGAAAAGAATTAAAAGATTAAGAAATAGTAGAGAAGGAGAAAGGAAAAAGAAGAACGAATAAAAAGAAGAGAAGTACCCTGGGCCGTGTAGGCCATATACATTTATTTTGTGAATCAATTTGATCCCCTGATAAACAAATCTAGCTTATACAGAGCCATATCCGATAGGTCCTTACGATCATTAAAACGCGAACTACCCAGTAAGCGTTGCATAGTGCCCTGCAGAGCGGGGCAATCACATAGAAGATGAGCTATCGTCTCCTCTTCCCCTAAATCATGACAACTTTGTAATTGAGTCCCAATCGACTCGCTGCCTACCGAACCTAGAGTGGCCAGTCAGCAATTCGATCATATTTCTTAGTCGCTCTCTGTTTAGACTCAATAGGAATAGAGTTCTCTTGTGGTCCAAATTTGGCCATACAATTCTAGAAACTGAGCAGACATTTTCCTTTGACCACAGTACCTGAGCCTTGTCTAAAAACACTCGCTTCACATAAAGCTTGCAAAACGCCAAGGGGACCCCACAAAAACGATCAATATGATCATCATCCAGCATTGATCGCCTTTTCGCCAGAGAATCAGCAACAATATTGCCTCTAAGAATCCCATGTCCCTTCGCCCAAATGAGTGTTAAATTTGAATGTCTCGCCATCCCATTCAGAGATGCTCGCCATTTATGGACGAGTGTCGACGTGGAGTAGACACCGATCAGGGATTTAATAGAGGATTGGCTATCAGTAACACTACGAATATTCCTATAAGAAATTCTGTAATACTTAAACCAGTTCGTTGCCCTCTTCATATTCGAGAGTTTAGCCTGAAGAATACTGCAACCGTCTGGAAGCCTAAAAGATACACTGGTATGTGTTTCCTCGATGAAGATACCACCGCCTAGTTTATTCTCAATTTTAGAACCATCGGTGTAGATCCACATACAGTTGAAAACAAGTTCCTCTGAGAATCAATATTGCCTCTAAGAATCCCGTGTCCCTTCACCCAAATGAGTGTTAAATTTGAATGTCTCGACATCCCATTCCGAGATGCTCGGCATTTATGGACGAGTGTCGACGTGGAGTAGACACCGATCAGGGATTTAATAGAGGGTTGGCTTCTTCATATTCGAGAGTTTAGCCTGAAGAATACTGCAACCGTCTGGAAGCCTAAAAGATACACTGGTATGTGTTTCCTCGATGAAGAAATTTTAGAATCATCGGTGTAGATCAGTTAAAGTAAAGTTCCAAATAAGCATTCCTCCGAATTTCCTGTCGAAATCCAGTCTCATAAGGAGACTGTTTATAGTCAGGTTCTACAATAAAGGTGATAAAATCCACCTTTTTTTAGCCATAGGTGAACACAAAAAGTATCGTGAAAAATAAGTTTCAGAGGACCGATTATTTTTGAAAATAAATTTGCAACTTATAATCGGCTGGTTTGATTTATATAAAAAAATCAAGAAAAAAAAAAGGATATAGGAAATTTTAACAAATATTTGGTGTCCCGTGTTGCCAGGACTTGGGAAATGAAGAAGCTAAATTGGACTTTAAAAAAGGTCAGAAAAGGCTAAATGTCCCCCAAAAAAAACTAGAAGAAGGAACCTTGTAATGGGGGTAATTACTTCCCCATTACAACGGCTGCCTTTATGCAGGATGAAAAAGAAAGATTTACGTTGTTAACAACACATGCTCAAGGTGCTGCCAGTTATGAATCTGGTCAATTAGAGGTAACGTACTTTATACGATTACTACCGTGGCATGGGAGAGGGTATTGTAGACAGTCGTTTAACACGTCACAGATTTTGGGTACTAATTGAAGACATAATTCATATCAAGTACCTAGTATCTTAACCAACATATTTTCTAATGAAAAACTCATTATTTCTTGGTATTTCTAGAAGTTATATTAGTGAATTTATAAATTTAACATAAATGGTTCCTTTTTAAAGAATATTTATAAAATTCTTCTAGAATGAAGCGCCGCTGGCGAAAATTTTCGCTACTTATAAAAAATTTAGATTTTTTGTGCGAAAAATGCTTTAATTTGTGATTTTTTTTAAATAAAATTTTTAAATTTTTAGCCTTTTTAAAGCTATATTAAGAATCAAAAATTTTGAAGCTAAATGCAAAATAAAAAGGCTAGATTTAGCCTTAAAAAAGCTAAACTGGCAACACAAATGCTTCGTTAGTCGTTTCGACTAACATGATGCTTAAAATTCTAACTTCCAGACCACTCATAGCAACATAAGTCTGGACACTTTACGATCTTATTTACGGCAGGTGTTATATCAAAATTCTCAAAAAATATGCAACGAATAAAAAAATATCACTCAAAATAGCATTGGTGTTAACGACTAAGGAAGCCCTTCCAGGGTTAACTATCTTATTAAAGGCCTCGACAGGGTATATGCTTGTAGTATTTATCTTTTACAGTTTTCAAAATTTTAACATCCTCAACAGTGACCCTTAGACTTCTTTATTATACAATATTCTTTTTTACTTTCTTTCAGGTCATTGTTGTACCACATTCCCACAACGATCCTGGTTGGTTGAAAACATTCGTAAACTATTTCCAAAGCGATTCTAGACAAATTTTAAATTTAATGGTTACCAAAATGCAAGAATATACCGATATGACTTTCATATGGTCAGAAATAAGTTTCTTGCAATTGTGGTGGGATCAAGCCCATCCCACCAAACAACGAGCCCTTAAGAGACTTATTAATTCTGGCAGATTAGAAATCACCACTGGAGGCTGGGTAATGACAGATGAGGCTAATGTACATCTTTATGCTATGTTAGATCAATTGATCGAAGGACATCAATGGTTGAAAAATAATTTAAATGTAACACCTACCGTAGGCTGGTCTATAGATCCATTTGGTCATGGTAGTACAGTGCCCTATCTTTTGTCAGGTAGTAATTTCGAAGGAGCCATTATACAACGTATACATTATGCCTGGAAACAATGGTTTGCTAGACAGCAAAAGGGTGATTTTATATGGACACCATATTGGAAATTGCACGACGAGGAAAGTAACAAAAGAGGTCGATTATTGACTCATAACATGCCTTTCGATATCTATTCAATTAAGGGTTCCTGTGGTCCTCATCCTTTTATATGTCTTAATTTTGATTTCCGTAAGATACCCGGAGAATATACTGAATACTCGATTAAGGCTCAGTTTATAACAGATGAGAATATTGAAGAAAAAGCCCAACTATTATTGGAACAGTATTCGCGTACAGCTTCTTTGTTTCCTCATAATGTAGCTCTTATACCTGTGGGTGATGATTTCCGTTATAATAAAGAGCGGGAAGTTGATCAACAGTATACGAATTATAAGAAACTTATTGATCATATAATGGCCAATAAACGTTTGTACAATGTGGATATATCATTTGGTACTCCTAAGGACTATTTTAATGAAATTAAAAAGAGAACCAAAGAATTTCCCACTTTCAAAGGGGATTTCTTTGTTTATTCTGATATCTTTTCTGAAGGCAGACCAGCCTATTGGTCGGGTTATTTCACTACTAGACCTTCGTATAAAATTTTGAGTGCTGATTTGGAACAAAATTTAAGAATAGCAGAAATATTATTTACCTTGGCGTATAATACAGCACGTCAGCAACATAATGAGAATGCGATTAAAATCTTTGAAAAGAATTATGAAAAAATGATACATGCACGACGTAATTTGGGCCTATTTCAACATCATGATGCCATTACGGGCACTTCAAAAGCAGCTGTAATGCGTGACTATGGTATGCGTTTGTTCGAAAGCTTACAGGATGTTGTAAGAATGCAAGAATCCACCATTGAATTACTAATACAAAATGGCACACAAAAACATAATTTCCTTCTAAGTGAATTAGAAAGAGACAATTTCAGTAAATTACCACGTAAAACACCCATTCCTTTAACCGCTTCTTTTGGACAAAATAGTGATTTTTCGATCGAGTTTACCTCTTCAGCGGCTGATGGTAAATCAGCTTCATTTGTGGTCTTTAATCCTTTGACACATAAACGTGTGGAGGCTATAACCATACGCACTACTACTCCATATATAAAAATTGTCAATGAACAGGGTGTGGAATTGAGAAATGTACAAATAAATCCAGTTTGGAATATAACCGATCCTTATGAATTAGGTATGGGTATGATGGGTTCAAGTAGTTCGGCACGCATACGTATATCTAAGCGGCAATATGAGGTGATGTTCATAGCGGAATTGGAAGCTTTATCATTGACTTCGTATCAAGTAGTAGTGGATGAGGTTAACTATAAACGTTTCATGTCCTCCATATACTGTGATGAATGTTCGGACAATGTAGAAGGTACCACGGAAGCACCTTTAACAAAGGAAGAATTTGTGGTTAAATCAAAACCGCCAGGTAAGTGAAATTGACTAAATGAATAAGTTATGTTCCAAAGAAACTAACTTTTTTGAGAATAATTATATAAATAAAAATTTTTGGTGAACAAATTGGAACTATCTATTTCCAGGCGATGTTCAACTCGAAAATAATTTCATGCGCTTACTATTTGACGAGAAGAATGGTTTTATGAAGACAATAACACGCAAAGGTCCCAATCAGCAGCTACTTAATCCTATGCAGTGTGCCATTAAATTTGCAGCCTATCGTAGTGCACAATTCCATTCTGGCGCTTATCTTTTCAAAACTGATCCGGAACAAAGTGAAGCTGAAAAAGATGTTATAGAGCAATATGAAGATAAACGTATTATTATAACATCTGGTCCCATAGCCAGTGATGTAACAGTTATATATGGACCATTCCTGGCACACACTGTTAGAATTTTCAATACAAAGACACATTTGGATGCTGCGATTTATATAGAAAATGATATAGATTTTGAACCACCACCTAAGAATAGGGAAACTGAATTATTTATGCGTTTTGTAACTGATATTGATAATATAGCGCCCGTTAATAAGGATACACTTAAAGATGGCGATACTATACCAGAATTACCGGAATTCTATACAGATCAAAATGGTTTTCAATATCATAGGTAAATGGGATATTCATATCTATTATTAAACAGATAATCTTTAATTTTTTTTTTGATTTACAGACGCACTAAGGTTCCTTCTATTGGTATTGAGGGTAATTACTTCCCCATTACTACGGCTGCCTTTATGCAGGATGAAAAAGTAAGATTTACTTTGTTAACAACACATGCTCAAGGTGCTGCCAGTTATGAACCTGGTCAATTAGAGGTAATGTTAGACAGACGTACTTTATACGATGACTACCGTGGCATGGGAGAGGGTATTGTAGACAGTCGTTTAACACGTCACAAATTTTGGGTACTAATTGAAGATATGCCTACACAAACTGCAAGACATAATTCATATCAAGTACCTAGTCTCTTAACCAACTATCTGGCAAATGGTTTACGTTATCCTCCTACCACCTATTTTGTGGAAAACTTTGATAATCCTCCACAGCTAAAATCTAGAGCTTTGCTCTTAGATCATGGCGCCTGGCCTTGTGATGTTCATCTCTTAAATTTCCGTACCCTATCCGAAGAACAATTACAATTATTCCCCTCCTCCTCATCCTTAATGATCTTACAACGTCAGGGTTACGATTGTGCGGTACACAATTCAATGGTAGACTTAACAAATCTATGTCCATTTGATAAAAAAGGTTTGGGTAATGTAAGTTTTAATAAATTGCATTTGAATAGTTTAGAAACAACCAGTTTAACTGGCATGTTAACATCACAACAACGTAAAGTTTTAAAATCCTTTAATGAAATTACCCTTAAGCCCATGGAAATTTTAACGTTTAATGTTACTTTTAAAACTTAGATATTAAGCTTAATGAAAAACAATAACGTAATCAAAAAACAAAATTATTTATTAATAATTTTATTATATTATTTAAGGCAATTTCTTTAATTTATAAACTTTTTTATTTATTATTTTGTATATTTTCTAAGAATCTCATATTATTTATGTATAACCATTTTATTTTTATAATTTTGACTGATTTATGTATAATTTTATGTTTAAAAACTGCTTTAATTAATTCAGACTGAGTTCTTATGACCATATTGATTCCTTGTGTTTATTTTATTTTTCCATAGACATACACACACATCTAACTACAACAAATAGGTACAAATTTAATTTTAGTTTGTATTTATATTTACTAAATACTTCTTTCCAAATATAATACCAATTATTACAAACACATAAATACATACACACATATTTCTTTTTAATCATTCCAACTGCTTTTTTAAACTACAGTGTTTTTTTAACACAAACAATAGCTTTCTTTTATATTTATAAAGTCTTTTTTATAATTTTACACACAGTATTTTATTTCAATTTTATGATATATGTTTGGTTTTTGTTTTTCCATTTTATATTTTCTTTTTTTACTTTTTTAAAAAAAATAGTTAAATGTTAATTACTTTTTAATTAAAAAATTCAATATGTTTTCAGTTCAAAAATCTAAAATATGCAATTGAATTTGACAAATTATTATGATGATTTGTAAGATGTTTTAAAATGGTTTTTAATTACCTAAAATGTTTGTTGGTAAAGGGGGGGGTCCCTAGTCACTGTGACATTCATGTTAACGAAATAGCCGATGAGCTAGCTCGCAATGGCTCGGAGCTGGATAGATCTTTCATAGAGTCATCTGTTAAGATTCCAATTGGGTTCTTCTTAAGGGCCATAAGGGAATGAACTCTGGACAACACAAATCGAGTCTGGAATGATAGATCGGACTGCAAAGTTTCTAGGGCGCTATAGCGTAGCTTAAAACCGGCAGATTCAAAGCATCTTCTAGGCATGAGTCGTGGTAGTCTTAGTATAGCTTTCTCTCTCTCTCTTTCATAAAGGGATCACAATGGGCCGTTCGGCCTCTGGGTGTAGGCATGAATAGGCCACCCTTTCTAACATAACCTAATAAAGGTATCAAACCCTGTGTTGATACTGTGAATCAGTGTTGCCGGAGTCGATAGTTCATATTACATAACCAAAGCCTTTAAATTATCCAAAATTTAAAAATTACACAATAATTTTAACTTTTTAAAAGTTAATTAATTTTAATTAAAAAATTAAAAAATGCCTATTTTGTCTTAGCTCTGTCATCTCTAAAATAAAAATATTCCAGCAATATAAGCAATGTAAAAGCACAGTTTTTAATTCCTGATTTTTCTTTTAATGACAACAGATTTTTGTGGTCTTTTTTGTGAATTTTGTAAATTGCTTCTCATAAATCGATAAAAAAATTTATAAAAATTTAGTTTTAGGTTTGTTAACCCAGTAGTTTTTCAGAAAGCAGATTAAAAGTTATTGCCGATATTGCGTTTTTGCAACACTAATGTTTTAAGCGATCCTTGTGTCTTTAACACCTGATTTTACAACAATAGTGGCGTGATGATATACACAGAATTCGAATATTATCCCGTTATAACACACGTAAATAAATAACAATGTAAAGAATTAGATATCAACCTCATTAGATTAAGGTGTAATTAGGCGGATTGATATATTATGATAGCGAAAAAGCAAAGTGTCAGGAATAGCTTTTATAAATGATATAAAAAAATATTTAAAAACTTCTAAGAGAATAAAACCTCTCCTCCGCTTAAACAAAATAACATACAGTGCATAGGGACGTGGTTAAGTTCTTTTTCGTGAAAGCGATTGTGCTTATAGAGTAGGGAAATCACAAGTTACGCATTTTATTATGATCCTGTTGCAATCTTGCAGTAGAATATCACTGTGTTTATTAGCCTTACATTTTTGGAAATTGAGGTTTTCATTTCCCCAGTCTAAAAATATGCATGACTTTCATTGATAGTTAATATATTTATTTATGAAATGAAGCTCCACTGAAATTACACAAAAATTACACAGATATTTTATTATCCAAGAATTATCCAAGGAATTTAAAATTGTCCCATTTTTGGATAATTACACAGAAATCGGCAACACTGCTGTGAATTGTCTATGTGACTATAATGAAACATCTTTTCAATATTTATAATGTTTACTCCATCTCAATTATATTTCTCTTAGAGAAATTTATCTGTTCATAGTTGATTTTGAAACATTTTAAAAGTACAAACTTAAGAAAATTTGGTCGACATACTTATGGAATTCAATTAATTAATTTGTATTATTTAGACCTTTTTAAACAAAATGTTTATTCGCATTTATAGAAACAGTTAGTAGAAATTTCATATTACAAATAACTTAATATTTTAAAAAATATTTTACAAATCATCATAACATTAACAAAATTCAAAAGAAAACTATATTAGTGCAATATATGCCAACCACCTTACGTCCTCTCTCTATATATACTTATGTATACAAAAAAACATAATTTTTTTTAATGAAAACAAATTGATATATAGTATATTTATAATAAATTAAGTATTTTGAAATTTATAAGTAATGTACCTTTGTCTCGTAACAAAAACAAACATTTTAAAAACACACATTTTATTATAGTTTATTTAATTATATATTACAACAGTTTCAGTTATTTAACATTTTTAAAGGGTTTATTTCTCAGGCATTATATAAAACATATATTTATAAAAAATAATTAAAAACAATCTAACAAATAAAGCAAATTATAACATTTTTATAAAAAAAAATAAGAAAACAAACATCACAAGGCACTTAGGTTAGAAAACAAAAATCACGAAATTTTATATAACAAAGAAAAGTCTAAAAAAAAAATTAATTTAAAAAGAAAAGAACCAACATTAGATATTAAGTTCGTTTATATGACATTTTTTTATTTGGAATTATTTTGTTCTTAGTGTAAAAAGATAAAGCAGAAAGATTAAAGTTTTATTCATATTTGGCTAATATTTGATAAAAGAAAATTACCACTTGATTTAGAAAACATGTTTTTGATCTTGTTAGTATTTTTTGTATGAACTGTATCAAACTTGATATAGACTTTAAAAAAGCTTTAATTTGGAAAAAAAGGAAGTCAGAAATGCTAAAGTTCACAGTTGTCAAATATTTGATAAAAATGTGAAAAAAAAAATTATCTTGCAAGTGTTTTATAAGAACAGCATTAATTATGAATCGATTAAATGTCACATTAAATAAAACAAATTTTTCTATTTTACAAAAAAAAAAATGAATTAACTTCATGCACATATTCCGCTAGTCAGGTATATAGCGCATGTATCTGGCCAGATACACTATGTATTTCAGTAAATTTATATGAAAAATATGCTATTATAGTGATAATATTATATTGTTATCACATCAGCCAGATATATATTTTCTATATATTTTTTTGTTCTTAATACATGCTAAACCACCTACCGGTGCAAAAACTAAATTTAATGAGAAATAAAACAAGAAAAAATTGTATTTTTGTTATAAAGTTCATTTCAATTAAATTTAGTACACAGAAAATAAAAGTACATATATTTAAATATTTTCTACATATATATTATGAATCGAACATGACTTTTTTCCCAAACTTTTTTCATAAAAAAAAATTTCGTTGATAATAGATATTATTAAATTGTTCTTTTAGGAATTTTGCAAAATATTTGCATACATTTTGATTTATATTAAAAAGATTCTA
>MINK01174912.1:0-14090 GCA_001735545.1 Phormia regina
CATATGTTGGATTTCATATATATTTTTTTTATTTTGCTGAACTTGTCAAAGCATATTTAATTGTTTTTATTTTTGTAGACAACACAAGAATGGAATACATATTTTCTGAGCGCTACACACTTTTATCCTCATTCATAGTGTCTTATCTAGTTGGATTTCGTTGAAACTATACATCTTCGAATAAGTTTCTTGTTTAATTTAAATAAAAATTTAAAAATTTCGGCAGCTGATTTTGAGCCAATAAAAACAGCGGCAACACATTAAGTAGAAAATTCCCCCTCGGTGGCGCAGAGTCGGTTTGTAGCTTTAGACTGCAAATTGGTTTTCGTTAGAAAACAACTTATATGGAAAGGCAATAACCATAATGAGCTCTTTTTTTTAAACCAAAACTATGATGGTCATAGTATTGTTTATATAGTTGAGGAAATATTTTTTAATTTATTATTTCTTTCATTTTCTCTTCAGAATATTATTACTCCATAGTGGTTTCATTTATTTCTATTACTGAATTTCATGTTAAAAATTACACGTACAAATCAAAACTTTTTAAAATAAAATATATTAAATACATCAATGTTGTGGTAAAACTTTTACGTTTTGTTCTAATAAAAATAAATAAATATATACTTGTTACTACAAAAATTACAACTAAAATTACTAAACTCACTTTTAGTTAACAATTGAAAAGCTAATAAATGAAATATTTTTGGCTCTTAGCTATACGAAACAAAAATTCAAATTAACAAATTCCCCACGAAAAAAAAGAGAAAGTTCGGAAAATAAACTTTCATTGCAAAAAATAAAAAAAATTATAGTAGAACAAATTTTTGTAATAAAAACAAATACTAAAACAACTGAAAATATGTTGATTTTTTTTTAATGAAATTTACTTTAATTCTCAACATTAAAATATAAACAAGAACTGCAGCTAATTTTGCAGCTACTATATAGAAAAAAAAAACAGAAACAGGTCAGGAATGACAGGTATTTAGATTACTTTAGCAATTTGGCCAACATTTTGGTAAGAGAACAAAATAGAGAGAAAAAAAATAAAATTTGAATTAAAATTGTTACAACAAATGGTACTTGTTTCTGTTATAATTAAAAGTGGCAAAATGTATTTTTTATTTGTTTGTTACAACAAAGTTTAAGTAAAATATTTAAAGAATTTTAAACCAAAAAAAGAGAAAAGAATTCAACTAATTATTGTATTACCATTAAGTAGTACAATTTTTTATTATATTGTTATATTTCTCAAAAAAGTTTTCTTCAAATGGAAATAATGCCTTAATGAAAATTGTTCCATTGAAATTTTAAAACAATTATATTTCTACACCATTAAATTCCACACTTGAATGCAAATACAATAGAATTTAAAACCCTTTTTTCTAAAAATAAAGAAAAGAAATTAATGTACGCATTACTTGACACACGCCTAAAAGTATGCACTGCAAATGACATTTATTTCAAACCCACAAAAAACAAAGGGATAGAATTATCATTAGGAAAGAAAAAAAATATAAAATACAAAAGCAAATATAAAACAATTTATTAAAACCCTTAAAAAATGGGCCACAATTGTTTTATAAGCCAATCATCTAGCCATCCAAAACAACAAAACAAAAGTGGACAAAAAACAAAAACAAAATAAAATTGACATTACAAAAAAATAAAAACAAAAAAGAAATGAAAATGGAAAATTTTTTCCACAACAAAAGTTTTCTTTCAAGGACTCTGGCAGGTTTTTATAAATATCTTTTTTTTTTAAGAAACTTAAAAGCACTTTATTTAATATTGATTTTGGCCACTTTAAAAATAGTAAACATCTTTTAAAATAAAAATTTTAACTTTATTCCAAAAAATAGCACATTTATAAAAAATTTAACTTAATAATTATTTTATTTTTCAAAAATTTTCATTCACCCCAAATCCCCCAGTGGAATACAAACCCTTTTAACTACAAAATATTTGTTTATTTTCATTCAAAAAATATTTATTTTCATTAGGTCAATTGTTTATTATCCTTCTTTGTACAGTTGTACATTTAGTTGTTGCTATTGTTGATTTTTCATGTGAAATTTGTGTCACTGCAAAATGTCAAATGTTATTTGATGTTAAAACTAATAAATTTGTACAAGCGTTTATACTTATGTATGTAAAAATTGCTTCAATTGTTGTATATTTCAATATTTCTTTTTTTTTTTCATTTTTTTGATTTTTATACTTTTGTTTACCTCAACTCAACTGTCTCCTGCCAATTTCATGTCAAATATTNNTTTAAATATTAAGTGAGAGATGGTGTACTGAGTAAGACGCTAGTTATTAAAAACGACTAGTTAATAGGGTTCCAAGTTCAATACTCATTGACGAAATTTTTTTTCGTTTTTTGTTTTATTTTTTTTTTTAGGTACATATTTTTTAGTATCACTAGAGTCTAGAATTCATGGACAACTTGAACAGAAATAACTAGTTATTGAGACAAAAAATAAGTAGTTTAGTTTTTTTATTTCCAATTATACCTGCTAGCTTACCAGGAAAGCAAAGTTTTTGCTGGAATATTACTTAATGAAATTAAATTCCATACAGATCAGAATGATGTATTTAAATTAGCTTTCCAACATTTAGTTGTTACTGCTTTTTTGTTTAAAAATTCAAAAATAACCGGGACGGAAAACCCTTATTTATTTATTTATTTATTTATTTATTTATTTATTTATTTATTTATTATTTTTTACATTAAATTTTAAAATAAAAATGAAAAAATTAAAGTTCAAACTTTTTTAATAAAATTTTGTTTAAGTTAAAAAATTCTGAGTTCACACGAAGCCATTTTTGTAATAATACAGGATGTCAAAGTTGACTACAACGAGAATAAAGTTTTTTTGTTTTATTATTTATTTATTAATTATGAGATTTTGTTCACTTATTTCAAAAGCCTTTGACTATTATTATTATTTAAGGGTGAGAATTTTAAAATATCCATGTAGCGAGTAATTTACACATGTATTCTGGCCAAGAATATTGTCTAGTTTTGTTTGGCCCAGTTGATATTATTAAGTTATTTTTACAATAATTTCTTAAAATTAAATCTTTTTTTTTTAAATTCCTTTTAAACAAATATCCAAAGTTAATCTTTAAAAACCCCCATAGAAAAATCTTACAATTTTATTAAAAGCAAAAAATAAAAGGAAATTATCTCATCATCCAACTTCCACCACCATTCTTACATAAAATATATTTACGCATATTTATGGCAATTGAAAGATTTTCAAAAAAAAAAAAATCTTCTATACAATTTTATTATACGAATAAAACTATTAATATTGTTAAATATGTACGACAAATTCAAATACTTACTTCAATGAATATTCATTCATGTGTAGTTCTCTTTTTTCTTTTTCTTTTTTGCTCGCGCGTTGTTCTCAATTCATATGAAAACTTATAAATTATAACTGTCATTATAAATATGTACAACATGTTGTAAAGAAATCATCCATAAATTGTTAGTAATTCCTTGTTTTTTTTTTAATTCTTTGTATTTGGCCCAAATTAGGTCATATTTTTAGTACGAAAGAAATTTCTTAACATTTTTGTAAATGTCAGTATATTAAATTGCTACATTTAGTTGCATGAGTTGTTATAACCATGGTTATCTATTTAATTCATGGACAAATTATGATTTACATGACTACGTGATATATAGAAGTATTTAAGATAAGTTTTATAATTTTTAGCTATTTAATTATTAAAGCAGCTAAGGAAATTTAATTATAATTTAATTTAGTCTAAAGATAATGCAAAAAGTAGCCAATAGTTATGCCTATAATAAGTTAGGGCTAAAAACATTTTTACAAAATTGCTCTGAGAATTTTTATATTTTATTTTAAACCACATCATATGTTCTTTAATCAAAATTATGTACTTTTAACCTAATTTAATATTTGATAAATTAAAATGTAATGTAAATTATAAATAAATTGCACAACAGCATAAAAATAAAATACCCCCACTACTTATAATACAAAAAACAATATAAATTTCATTAATAAAATTACAAAGAAAGAAACGTATTTTCATGTCTCGATTTTAAAATGATTCAAATGATTCATAATTTTATTTATATGTATGTGTATGCCTATTTATATATATTTTGTAAATATTAATAAAAAATTCTTAGAATTTGTAAAATGATACATACAAAGAGTCATGTAGTATGTAAATTATCACAGGAAACTTTATACACGTCATGTAAATAATCATATAAGTGGAGTGTATTTATTGTCTGTCTGTCGCTAAGTGACCCTGCGGCCACATTTTTTCTTCGAGATGTAACAATTATTGAAATCTTTCTTTTTGTCTTATCAATATTTAATGTGAAAGTAAATTATATTTTTGTTGGATTCTTTTATTCTTTGGATTTTTTTTCCATGATGGGAATACAAATGTCATGACATTTGATCAAAATAATCGTCATGTGTGAATTTGGTTGTTTTGTTCATTTTTTTGGTTTTAGTCAAAAGCTAAATGAAGTAACAAGAAATGTTTTTTACTTAAATTAAAATGTATAGGTACTTTTACATTTTAATTTAAGTAAAAAAAATTGTATAAATTTTAATTTTGTTTGCGATTATTTAGTTGATGTGTGTTTTTAGTGATATTGAGCTAAATTAATTATTTAACCGGACAATAGACTCTTTAAAATTTACTTGCAAAGTACAAATATATGTTTGCTACTAAATATAAAAAATCCTAACTAATTGCACATATTATGTATGTTTCATAAAGGTTTACTAACTTTTTGTATGAAATCTTTATATAAGAAAATGTTAGTAAACCTTTATCAAGTATACATTATTTTTTTTAATACGACTATTAAACTTTAGTCATTAACATCATTGGAATTACAATGAACTAGAAATTAAATTGAAAAAAAAGAATTAAATAGAATAGTTCAACTTCATTTTAGTTCAATTAAGTTGAACTAGAATTAAACTGAATTAGAATTGAAATGACTTAGAATTGAAGTAGAATTAGAACCATTCCAGAATTGTACTAGAACTAAGCTAGAACTGAATTAGAAATGAACTAGAAATAAATTCTCACTGAACTAGAACTGAAGTAGATCTGAACTAGAAACGAATTCTCATTGAACTAGAATTAAACTAGGAGAGAACTAAAACTGAACTAGAAATGAATTCTCACTGAACTAGAACTTAACTAGTACTGAAATAGAACTGAACTAAAACTGAACTAGAACTAAAGTAGAAATGAAATTGAACTGAACAAGATCTGAATTAGAACCTAACTAGAACTGAACTAGAATTGAAGTAGCATTGAACAAAATTTGAACTAGATCTGAAGTAGAACTTAACTAGAATTAAACTGAATTAGAACTGAACTAAAAATGAACAAGATCTAAACTGGAGAACAAGACTAAAACTTGATCTGAACTAAAATTGATGTAGAACTGATGAAATAGAACAGATACACATCTATATTAGAATTGAACTAGAATTAAACTTGACCTGAACTTGAATTTAACTAGAACTGAATTAGAACTGAAATAGAATTGATTTTGAACTGAACTTAAACTTAACTAGAATTGAACTATGACTGCAGAAAATTTGAACTAGAACTGAACTAGAACTAAAGTAGAATTTAACTAAAACTGAACTAGAATTAAACTGAACTAGAACTGAACTAAAAATGAACTAGAACTGAAGAAGATCTGAACTGGATAACAAGTAATAGACTTGATGTGAACTAGAACTGATCTGGAATTGAACTAGAACAGATGCACAATTAAATTAGAACTGAACTAGAATTAAACTAGAACTGATCTAGAACTAAATTAAAAATAAAGTGGTTTTGAATTATAACTGAATTAACACTGAACTAGAATTGAAGTAAACAAAAACAGTTTCCCAGAGGTCTTTTTTTAAAATTCAGAGACAATTAAATAATTTGTATTCCTTTGTCAGTTAAAGTGAAAAATATGCAATAAAAAAAATTTTTTGCTTTCCTTAAACTTAAATTTAATAATATTAACACAAAAAAATACAACTGTCATTCCTCCAACTTTATCTTAAAACATTGTTTTTAATAAAAAATATTACCAAACAATTTATTTCCATAATTTTTTCCAATGCATTGTATATGGAACCGATTTATCATTTTTTAATCATGTTTTATGAAACATTTCTTCTTCGGGACAATATCGTATATTTAATTAATTGCTTCCTAAATATATATTCAGGGGCACATAGCACGTTTATTTCGTCACTCCCCTAATACTTTGCCCTCTAATGTCTTATTACTTCCTTCTAAATGGTAATTTTTTGTTTCATGCTCTCTGAATGTATGGAATTTTGGTATACATACATACATATTTTTTGCTTTAATTTTTTTTTTTGTTGTAGGTGCTGACAAATAATTTGCACATTGCCTCGGGTTTAATACAAACGGGGAAGTAATACATATAAAAACATTCCTACTAACGTTTACGTTGTATAGCGTATTTGTAATCGAAATCTGTTTAAAATGCTGATGAATACAAACATTGTGAAAAATGTTTGCTTTTACTTTTAGCATTTAATATTTAACACTGTTGAATAGTATTTTTTGTTTATAGAAAATTTTTAGGTCTGTATTCTATCAATTACGCAATAAAATTAATGAATGTGTCTATTTTAAATTAATTACATAGATATTGTTTAAAGAAAGACCTGCATGGAATTAATTTATAGAGAATAAGATACAACGGAGATATATGAAATTTTTTATTTTTTTTTACATTGGATGAAAATTGTCTCAAATGCTAGGAAACAAATAAGCCAGATGTATTTTTATATATGTACTTATATTTTTTACACCAAATTACTAATTATATAGCAAGGTGTTCTTAAGAGCAGATACCTAACAGTTTCATTAAACTATAGATAAAATTAATTACGTTTAGTAAAACCTAAATTCCATAAAATATCTTATATCTCATTTACACTAAAAATAAATATATTTAAGTCTATTTAATGCTTTAAAAATCCACATATGTTTTTTTTACTTAAGTATTCTTAAATTTTTATAGACTTAATAAAACTATTTATTGATTTTATTTTATTTAAATTTTATTATTATCATTTCCCTATGAGAGTATGTTGGCCTTAAAAATATCTAAGAACTACTTTTATATATTTAAATAAATATGCTCGTAACATCCTTTAATAACCTTTGAAACAGCCAAAAGTAAAAGACTAAAGTAAAGGTTTTTACAGGATAATGTAACAAAAGTACTAAGTGATGTCTGTGTCTCGCAAAAGTGACGCCAAGAAAAAGTTTCGTTTTTTTTTTTTGTATACGTAAGACCAACTCTTTCTAACTCCCACACCCCTTAACCGAAAAAATAAAATAATTCAAAGCAACTAAAAGTAAAGTTATGATTTTATTCCTTTTTTTTTGTCAAAGAAAAAGCAACAACACCCTCACTTGCACATGGTAACTAAAGCATCCTTTTTTTAAGTTTTTTTTTTCGATTATTTGAACTAGTAAGAGTTATAAGTAATTTGTGGGGTTAAAACACACGTTGATAAATGGCGCCAATAAGGCGTAATCACTAACAGTTGTTGAAAAAAAATCATCAGCTCTATAAGGTTTTAGGGAAATGTAGGAAAAATATCTATGTATATATGTATTTGGAGTAAAGAAAATATTTGTTGAAATTGTCAGTTTAACGGGTTTTCCACGCGTTTATATTTGTTTCTGGTTAGTATTTTTTTATTTCCTTTTTTAAGGATTTACTTTTGGCATTTATAAGGGGGAGACTAATGAAAATAAATAAAATTTCAATAAAATGAATTTTGTTATAATTTTGTCGCAAAGTTTATAATACAGTTATAAATTAATTGTTATGTTTTGTAATTTCACACTATTATTTGCAGAAATTTTAAACGTTTGAAATCATTTCCTTTCACAACTTATATGGCTTTACTCTTACTTTACAAGAGTTATTATAATACTTTGTTCACGATGACAATATTTCTTTTTCTGTTTTAACATTTAATAAAAAGTTTATTGACTACAAAACTTTTATGTTTTTGAATATTTTTATCAGAACCAAAATTTTATTAAACTATGTTTATTAAACTATGTTTAATAAAATTTTGGTAATATAAATATTTTTACAGATATTTAATATTAACATCCATTTTTCTTCGTCTTAAATCATTTTAATAAAATTAATTTCATAACAATAAAATGTTACAATTACAATTGTTTGTTTAAGAATATATTTTGCTTTTTGGATGGGATAATAATATGATAAAATTGAACATTAATATGATAGAATTTGATAATTATATGATAAGAATAGAATACAAGTATAATAGAATAGTGACAATAGTATAATAAGATCCCAGCAAAAACAGAACTGAAAATGTCATGAATTCAACATTGGATTGTGATTGGAGAGAAGTACTTAGTGGTGCAAAAGAGCTGCAGATGTTTAACCCATGGTTGTCATTGGTAGCATGTTCTTCTTTTATACTTCTTGTTCCTAGTTTTCGAAGTATTTCTCTTAAAAATAAGTTTATAAAAATTTAAAAAAAAAATGCCATTTCAGCCTTATTAAAAAATAGTGAAAATGTTTTAAAATTATTAAAATTTTAATTTACTTAGAAATTATTAAGCACTTTTCTCGCTAAATTTTAGTTTATTTTCGCTTTTTTGGAAGTAATTTTTAGGAACTTCCAAAAAGTTGAAAATATTCACTTGGTTTCATTTTGAAGTAGTAGAACAGTTCTTTTTTGTAAGCTCTTGATCGTTTTTTCGCTGGGATGGTATAATATTAAAAAAAACCTCCAATCATTAAATTAAAAAAGATAATATTCATAATTGTATCTGTTTTTAACTATGATCACATGTTGCAATCATAATATGGTCACTACAAATATATCTCTGCATGTATTTTAAATAACGAAACAATATTTAAGTTTCAAAAGTTTAGCTTATAAAAAAATTGTGTTGTAAGGATACATTTTTTCAAACGGAATATTTTAAAGTTTGTCTATTTTTTTAGTTCCCCCCTAGTACAATGAATTTTATGAGAGAACCCGCTAATGTAAGGTAGTTTCACAAACAAACAAACACACACACACATTATAATCATCATCACCAAAACCTTCTGTATACGTTTATTTTTATGACTGTTACAGTTTTTATAGATTTTCCATTGATATGTCTCTCCTTCTCTGCTCTTAAACTACAAACGAATAAACGACTATCAACTCGAACTACTCAATATATACAGACTCCTGGCTTTTGCAACATATTTATGACTGCGTGTTATAAAATATGAATTGACAGTTTAAGTGATGATGGTTTTGTTCTTCTATGTATTGGTATTTGCCATTATGTATGAAAAAGTCTGTAGGATGTAAAGGAAAGATAGATAGTAATATTTTAAAGATACAAAACATTAAATGAAGGTTGCTGATGTAGCAGCGTCTTAGATTGTTTAAAACACAAGACAACCAACCAACATCCAATTAGTATGGTTTTTCCTAGAGTTTTTCTTATTCTTCTTTGAGAATGAAAATGACTGAATGTAAAATAAGAAATAGAAAAAATTGACTATAAAACTGTCGTCAGACAATTGAATGGCATTTAAGTTTGTATGAGTATGTATGTATGTATGTATGTAATTTCTGGGAGGAAGTCTTGTATTCTTGATGTTTTTTTTTTTGTAACGTTTTTCATAACTAACTATAAGTTATTATATGAGTCTTATCATAGTTCTTCGTTTTCGCTACCATAGTTTATAGAATTCAATTCATGCCACTGCTTACAAATTGTTACATCAACATTGATCTTTTTATAAGCACAAGTATTTTAAGAGAATGGGGTTGAATTTTTTTTTTTTTTGATTCTCAAACACATTTTTGTTTTGGGTTGTGCAAATTTTGCAAAAATGAAATCATATTATTGTAAAGGAAACAAAAATTGGCATTGTCAAGCGTAATAATAGTAAACGCGACAAGTGATTTGTGTTTGATTTTATCAATATCGATTTCAAAAAATTTCAACCAAAATTTATGATAGTTAAGGCAATTAAATACAAAAGAAATAAAATTATTTGATTTTTTTTTCGTTAGATACAGAGTAATAAATATTTTTCATCTCCTTTTTTCTCTCTCTCATTTCAGAACTCAATTAGACATAATCTCTCTTTACATAATCGTTTTATGCGTGTTCAAAATGAGGGCACTGGTAAATCATCCTGGTGGATGTTAAATCCTGACGCCAAGCAGGGTAAATCAGTGCGTAGACGTGCTGCCTCAATGGAAACTTCACGTTATGAAAAACGTCGGGGGCGTGCTAAAAAACGTGTCGAAGCTTTACGCCAAGCTGGTGTTACTGGTCTCAATGATAATACCCCCTCGCCCAGCAGTAGTATAAGTGAGGGTTTAGATCATTTTCCTGAAAGTCCTTTGCATAGGTAACTATTTAATGCTAAACTAAAGATTTTTAAAAAAAAGTAGTATGCTTTAATTTAAATTCTAGATTTAAATTTGTTTCTTAAACTAATTTTTTTTTTATTTACTTATATTTTGCTAATACTTAAAAATTAATCACCTTAGTTTTAGTTTTTTCTTTAAAATAGTAGTTGCAAATAAGTAGTTTAGTAGTAAATAGAATTAAATATTAAATTACAATACTTTTGCTTGTGAAAATTTGCTCAAAATTTTTATGCTATTTTAAATGCTTCATTATATTAATATTTCTTAGTTTAAAAATATGAAAAATATTCCTGAAATTTTCATTTTTAGATAGTATGAAGATCCTTGTTGAAGATTATCAAATGACAGTTTAATTCAGTTAATTAATGTTGCGAGTTTTTTAATATATATTTTAAAGATTAATCTATCTTGTATCTATCTTTAAATGTTGATTGAATTCATATATATATATTTTTTTTTGTTTCAATACATAAGAAATTATGTTTATTCCTTGCTTAAAAAGTATCTCAAAATTTTCATGTATTTTTCCCTTATTTCTTTTTTATTTATAATCAACAATTTTATATTTTCAATAAAAAATAACTCTTTTATTTCCTCTGACCTGTTGAAATAAATAATGATCCTTGTTTGTCTGTTGTTGTTCACTTTACTTTTAAATAAATGAAAAATTTTAGATTTCTCTAGGCATTTTAGCACTATAAAAGAATCTTTTTTTCAGATATAACAACAATACCTATTATTATTTCCTGGATTAATTTTAATCCTTTAATATACTGAACCAAAATAAAATGGAAAAGTTCATTGTTTCAATGAATTAGTAGACATAATTTTGACTCTATGTACAGTAGAGTGTCCCGTAGACAAAAATTGTGTAGGAACACTACTCAAACGATGCGTAAAAATTAGCTAAATATGGGGAGTTCCCTACCAGCGATTGAATGTCACGGGTCTAGAACATTTCGTCCAAAAAATAGTATTGAATGTCACGAGTCTGAATAATATTTTCGTCCAAATAGTTATTGAGTTGAGGCTATCAAAAATTCATATTCCTAGACGCTTCCCCAATTAATAGTTATATTCAAGATATGGTACAATATTTTAAGTTCAGTCGATTTATTGATCTTATTTTTTCATTTATCTTCAATATTTAGTATCAATTAAAATTATAAAAGAATACAGATTCTTAAAGATATTTACAACTTTAACTTTCTACAGAGAACAATATCAAGCCAGCACAGATAGATAACCTTTACAGATTCCATAAAGTCTACTTTAAAATTGAGTTTAACCTCAGCCAGATTGATTTGCAGGTGTGTTACGCCGTCTAATGAGTTATAGACTGCTAATGATAATGGCCTTCAACTGCATACACATGCTGAGATGATTAGATTGATTAAAAACACTTTAACGGGTGATGTCCATTAGAGCCATGAACAACTCTCACACTGTAATACATAATATTACATTACTTCCACCTGAGTAGGCGCATTTCAGAAAGTCATTAACTTAGCATGTCTTTATAGTATAATTAACTTTAAAGCTATTTCAATAAATATATTAATGTTCAAAGAATTGAGAAAATCTATTAATTATCAATCAAACGAATGTAACGTAGTTATAGCGAGAGTCATAATTGATCGGGTTATAAAAGTACTGAAGATAGGAAAATAATAACAGTGATTATAATTTTTGTACAAATTATGTTATTAAGAGACTATATAAAATTAATACTATTTTACAGCGAAAACGATGATGTGAAGTAAATTTTTCGTTCGCATAAAGAAACAAGTAATTAATGTTTTACCGACTCTAAAAGTATATCAAAAGATTAATAAAATATAATATTTCTAAAAATCTGATCTCTGGTTTAAAATTAATGCTTACTAATCTACTTTCATGAAGTGCAGAAAGTATATTGTTATCATTGAAAAGTAAATGCATCCGTAACCACATGCCATTACCAAGTTTTTGCTGGGAATAAGTTAGAACATTACTTTTCTCCATTTAATGGACAATTTTATTGTAAATTTAAAATAAATAATTTGTTCTTCCAAATGTACACGTAGGAATTATAATTGGCTCTATTTTGAATTAAACCATAATTTCTACCAAAATGAAAAATATTTTTTTCCCCTTTCTTCCTATTTCGGATATAATTGAATAAAAACGACTCAGTATAGTTTGTTTATTATATATTATTTAGATTTTTTCCCTTAGGCTTTAAAAGAATTGTGAAAATATATTTATTAGCTTTTGAATTATTGCATTTTGAAAATAACAAAATGCACTTCGAACCATCCATTTTTTTTTTTTTTTTTTTAACATAAAGAACGAGTTTACATATTAAATTTAATTTTGAAGTCCAAATTCCCTCTTTATTACAAATTTCATTCAAACCATCACCATCATATCTTATACGTCTGATTGAGTATGTATTGGTAATAAACTATGAACTTACATTCGTAGAATCCGTAGTATGTTTTTCCGTATAAAGTTTAAAATCCTGCAATTTATTTCGTATTTATTATATTTACATTAGAATCATTTTAATTTTACTTTATATGGTACCAGTCTTGATACCATACTCAGCCAATAGTTACAGCGTTTAGAGCGTTTCAAATTTGCTGAGAATCGAAATATTATCACACAATAAACTTGTGTTAAACAGACGTCTTTTTAGTTATAGAGAAATATATGCAAAAAACGTTTATTCTAAAAGTTAAATTTAAAGAAATAGTTATTCTCTCTAAACAACATTTATTTTTACATTCCTTTGCTATTAAAATTTTGAACATAGATATTTTCAATAACTATAAAATTGCAAAAGAAAATAATAAAATAGTTGAAAAAATTATATATTTTAAATAAGTTTTTGGCATGATACTAAATAAATATTTATAACAAATTTATCATTAGATACAAGTATTTAACTATCAGTATTCAGATTTGTAAAAAAAAATATTAGTTTCTTTTAATTATAATTTTTATTATATTTTTTATTTTAATTCAAATTATCAATTTTATATTTTTATTTTCATTTTTTCTTAAAAAAAAAAAAAAAAAAACATTTTTATTTGAAATCATAAAATCAAAACCAAATCAACAAATCATTCAACAGTGGTTTTCCCATATCACCGGACTTTCGTCAACGTGCTTCATCGAATGCTAGTTCCTGTGGACGTTTAAGTCCAAGACAAACTGTTGTTGGTTTGGAATTTGAATGGGGCTTTTCGTCTGATTATCAAAATTCAGCACCAGCTGCTACTGTGGACAAATTGGCTGGTTCAATGGCCGAAGAATTGACATTACAAAAAGATCTTATGCAACAGCAACAACAGCAGCAGCAGCAACAACAACAGCAACAAGGGTCAGTTTTAATTTTATATTTTTATTTTTGTTTTTATGTTTTAATATTTTTACAACATTTTTTTTTAAAAACAATATTTTTATTTAAAACGAAGAAGAAAAAAAAAAAACATTTTTGATCATATTTTAATTTTAAAACAAATAAAAGCATGTAGCTGTTTTCTTAGAAGCATGTTAAAAATAAATGTTTATAGATTTTGTTTTGAAAAAAAA
>MINK01174913.1:424-11222 GCA_001735545.1 Phormia regina
CTATAGTTATGAACCCAGAAACATGAAATTAGGAATATGTGGTCTTTAGTTAATAAGAACAAGTATACCCTTTGTGGCATTCTTTTTGTTATTTTAATGGTACTTTTTTGAAATTTCTATAATTATGACCTGGTCCTTAGTTAATGAGATTTCATAAGAGGGTACTTTGTGGTACTTTTGTTCTTCTAATGGTAGTTTTTGAATTTCCTATAATATTTAACCTAGAAACATGAAATTAAATATACAATGTCCTATATGGGAAATGATTCACAAGAGCGATCTTTATTGTACTTTTTTGTTCTTCTAATGGTACTTTTTGATTTTTTTTATAATTATGAACATAGAAAGATTAAATTAATAATATGTAGCCCTAAATGAATGTGAATCTATAAGAAGAGATTTTTATGGTACCTTTTTGTTACGACAGTAGAAGATAGTAGATAGTAGTAGAGACATAAGTTAATAAAACTCCATTAGGGGACATTGTGGTACTTTTTCGTTCATATGATGGTTTATTACGTTTTTAAAGAATTTCGAAGTCAGTAATTCCATGTCTTGTGTTGAAAAATCCTTTACTGTAGAAGAATTTTTCATAAAAAAAATAATTTCTATTTTAATTTATATTATTATTCAATAAAACCTGCGCAACGCCGGGTCAGTCAACTCGTGAATATATAAAAGGAATGCGTTCAAAAAAATCTGAACACACGTTTAGCATCGTCTACATTTGTTTTACAAAAAATTGGCAAATAAATGAAATGTTTTCTGTCAAACACAATCACGAGAATTTGACCATTAATAGGATGAAAAAAAGGTCCCCATGATTTGGGAAGACCAAAAAATTTAAAGCATTTGGAAAACAACTCCAAAAACATCTGGTAGATAAACAGCCTGGTTAGCTCGGTGCTCTGAATATTTGATGCGAAAACTTAAAGCAAATGAGGTCTTGAAAACATATAAAGTACAAAAAATTCCAGTCAGAAATGCTGCAAAAAATTTAGAGGTTGGAAATTAAAATCCAATTTCATACAAAAATTTTCATGTTGTATAATGGATGAAGAAAAGTATGTGCTGAGAGAATTTACGCAGCTTCTGCGTCAACACCAGAAAAACAACGATTTTTCGACACGGCTTTTTTCATTAAATTTGGATACTAAGTCACTTTTTTATTGACTATAATTCATTCGAAAAACGCGAGTTGTAAACTTAAGATTCCACCATATATTGAAGCATATCGTGAAAAAGTACTTTTCAGATTTGATTAATAAATATTAAAAAAACCAATTAAATTATCTTTAAACATCCTTATATTACTTTCATAAAGTTATGTGTATCTGTGTTACCCTTAATACCCCAACTTCAGTTGCTATGCTTTACCCGATCACATTTGGAAATTGATGAGTAAATAAGGGACAAAAAAAGGCATCAATGTAAACACATTTTTTTCTATCATATCAATACCAGAAACAATTACAAGACAAAATTTTAACACTTTTCACTTTTTAATTTTCGATTAAAATTGACACAAACATAATTAATCATTTCAAATTGTACTTTACAACTCTTGTTTTAAATTGATAAGAGAAAAAGAGAAAGAGGTAAACAATAATAATAATAATAATAATTTCTCTGATAACAGTCACATTTACTTACCGTGGGTAAATAAAAGAAAATTATCAAAATAAATACAAAAACACAATCTATGTATCTATGAATAAAATGCAAAAGGAATAATGTTTAACCAGATTTTTATTTGTTGTTTATGTTGTTTTTGGGAAATTTTTCAGTACCATTGTTATGGTGGGGTTACCAAAAATAAAATAGTGAATAAATACATAGATGCTTGTTGTAAACATGAATTATAATTTATAATAAAATTAACCGTTAAGGTCATTCATTGTTTATATCACTGACCCAGTCAGTGTAAAAAAAAACACAAAGAAACAAAAAAATCAAATACTACAATAACAATTTCTACTTACGATTATGAATTAAAATATGTATTTGTTATAAACAATGTAAATAAATTTAGTTAAAAATAAAAATTTGTTGTTTTTCTTAAATAACTAAAAAAACAAGATGAGTTTTCTTTATCTTAACAAATATATACTATAATTTTTTATTGAAAAAAAAAAACTTTCTCTCTTTAAAAGGGGGGAAATAATTATTATATGATTTAAGATCTTAACATAAATAAAATTTAATCAATTGTCATTTACAAAAGAAAATCAGAATTTTCATAAAATTTCATTACAAGTCTCCAGTACAAATAATTTTTCTTCTTTAAAAGAATTCCTACGAATTCATATTATAAATATGATTATTAATGATTATCGGAAACATCTAAAATCTTGATCATTAATAACTAAACACTTAAATCTAGCAGTTTAATAAATAAACTCAAGCCCAAAAGGTATTTTTCATGGTAAGAACTTAAACAGAATTGATTAAAGCAGCTGTTAAAAGATGTTGTAATGAAAATCATTTCCGTTTTTATGATTAAAAGATTAAAGAAATTATTTTCTACCTTTACTGCCTGCTACATATATATTTATAGGAATAACATTAAAGTTTAAACCATTAACTGTTTTATGAACAAGCAGGCTTTATTTAACTTCAAGTATGTACTACATATATACATATATGAATGAAATTAAAAGATAAAAAAATAAAGAATGAGAACCATTAGCATGCAAGTGAATATCACACATAATCAAAGAAACACTTAAGGTGTTTTTTCATATTCCTAAACACACTCGAGTTTTAAAAATTACAGCCTTCTTTCAAAGTGTAAATAAAAGTCATAAACCCAAAAACATAGTTATGAACAAAAAAAAAAGTTTTTATTAACTTGCTGGCATTTAGTGACGACCAGCAAGCAAGCAGTGCGTGTTTGAAGATTTTTTTATATGGGATTTTAACCTAAATTATTGGTGAGATGCTGCCGACAAAGATCTAAGAATTTTAATTTTAACAGCTAAATAATAATAAAAAATTATTTAGGTACTTGGTTGCATTAGAGTTGAAAAAATAAATAGTGGCAATTGTTTAAGGAATTACAAGAATTTGAAATGGTATTAAGACTAAGTGATAATGGTACTTTATTTTAAAGATAAAGAGTTATAAACTATTTGTATTTTCAACATTAAAAGCGTGAAGTTTTATAAATGAAAAGATTTTAAAAATGATAAAAGCATAATAAATAGCAAATTTAAAAAATATAGAATGATTTAGGAAAATTCCCTAGAATTTCGAACTGCCTTATTCATAATAAAATTTTCAAATTTATAAAAGCTTTATAGAAAAATTTCCATACAAATTCGTTTAATAAATTTTTTATAAATTAAATTTTTTTTTTTAGTTAGAATAGAAGTCGGGGTTCACACACAGCAATTTTTCTTGTCGCAATTCTGACTGTAGACGAGATAGGTAAAGAGTATGTAAAAGTTTTGTATTTTTTTACTCTTCTCTCTCCTATAAACTCAGAATTTCAGCAAGAAAAATTGCTGTGTGTGAACCCGAGCTAAGTTCTAATTAACAAAGAATTGTATCTATTTTGACTTAAATCCAAAATTAAATGTTTTATTATATACAAACTCTAATCATATTTGAAATAAATACTTTTAATATTGAAAATACCTAATATGATAAATCTTTTTGAAAAAGTATTGCAAATGAAAATCGTGATAATCTTAAATGATAGAAATATTATCCCAGTTCATCAGTTTGGTTTCCGTGAAAAGCATGGAACATATGAACATTCCCCACTCAGATTATGTCACATACCTTGACATTCATTTGGATAGGCGACTTACATGGCGCCGTCATATAGAAACCAAGAAAGTTAGTATGAAATTTAAAGCTTCCAACCTTCACTGGTTACTAAATAAACAATCGAAACTCAGCCTTGACAATAAAGTCATCCTGTATAAAACCGTTTTAAAAGCAATTTGAACATATGGCATCCCATTGTGGGGAACGGCCAGCAATACGAGTATTGATCTTATACAGAGGGCCCAATCAAAAAATTTTAGAAGCATGGTATATATGAAACGAGAACATCCATAAAGATTTAGATGTACCCATTGTCAGGGACAAGTTCAGCAAATTTAAGGGAAAATATATAGCAAAATTGCATAGTCACCCAAACCTACTTGCAAGACAACTAGCAGAAGCCCGAACACATTTAAGGCTTCGTAGAAATGATCTACCACCTCGCTAATAGGAGGGTCCATTTAATTCATCTTCGCTCTCGATAAATTTTCAATTTCAAATACGATTTTTTGATTAACTAGAACTTTTTTCTAAAGTTCAAAATTCTGAGAAAATGTGGAATTAGTAAAAATAAATAAATGAAAATTAAACTTTTTAAAATTTGAAATTAATCAATGAAACTAAAATTTCTAAAAATAAATTTGCTACAAATTTGAAGTTTCAGGTATGATCGAAAAAACTTAATTTTGAAGATTCTAAAAACGGATCTAAAAATCGAATTTCATTTTCCAAAAATTAATTGAATTTTTTGTTTCTATTAATCGAAATATTATGCAAAAAAAAATTTAAATTTATTTGGAACTAATAAATATTTTACAAATTTTAAATATCCCTGGGAAAAAATGATTAGTTCTACAACTAGTTCCAGAACACATGAAGCCTGTACATCTTCTAATGTGGCGTTACGACCAATGATTTATGTTTGAAATTGTCACCTCTAGAACTAGTTTTGTGGAAGTGTTAGCTAGCCAGTACTAATTCTATGGAACGTTTCTAGAACTAGTTCTTTCATCAATGATTTGTGTGAAATTGTCACATTCAGAACTAGTGCTATAAAAGCATTAGGAAATGGATTCAGAATCAGTTTTTTATTCTAACAGTCTATTTTCTAAAGCCCACTTTTAAATTCAATTTAATTTTTTAAAAACTTTTTGTTTCGGAATTTATGAATTTTTTTATAAATCTATTTTATTTAAAAAATTTATTTTTCTAGTAATATTTAGAGTAAACATTCATAAAGTCTTGAATTTTTCAAATTTGTGTTCTTATTAAGTTATTAAAAATATTAATAAAAGGAATTAATCCTTCTCTAAATATTTAAGTCAAATGTAATCAAAAAATGTTAATAGTTTTTTTTTTATAAAAATCCAATAATTATTAAATAATAAATTAATTAAATTTCAATGCAGTTACTTACCTCCACTTTGCTCCTCTTTTTCCCTTTGCTGTTGTCTTTGTTGTTGCTGTTTAATTTTTTGTTCCTTTTTCTTACGCTCTGCTTCCGACCAAGAACAATGTATAGTGCCATCACGATGTAAATTTAAATTATCCACAGCATCAGGTATTTCTAATTCATTAAAAATGTGACGTTTACCAGCCGCTGCTATGCGACGATATAATGATATAGACTGATATATTAAAGCCCAAGCTTGTTCCTCAGACAAAGGAGCCTTAAAGGATTCTAAAATATTTTTAACACTAACACAACCCGTAGGATTATTGCACTCGCATATGGAAGGAGGCGGTGCTGTATTTTGTGTTAGTGTATTAACTGTTTCATTTAGATCACCTGTTTTGGAAAGTAACTCCTCATTAGCACTATCCGGAGAAGTGGAAAGAAAACCATCTTCAACATCGGAATGTGCCTGATGACATTTGCCATTAATAATGGGTTTGGCTTTGGTAAAAGATATTTTTGTTTGTTGTTCGTGTTGTTTATTATTGCTGCTTGAGCAATCATGAGCGCCTGCGTCATTTGATGGAGTATTCTGGGGGCAATTAGCCAAACTATCTCCTCCACCCTCATCGACCGCTCGTTGATTGCTGGCTAATTCTTCGGACATTTTTTGTTTATTTGTGGCCGACATATGATCGCCAATGGTTTCTTGAATTTCAGTTGTCATATTATTTAGGTTAAAGAAACTTCTTTTTTAATTTTTTTACTTTAAATTTATTTGTTAATCAATAATATTGGTTTTTGGGAATTAATTTTTCCCCCCAAAATTTTGACATTAAATTTTGTGTTAAATTGTTTACAATAGTTTTTTTTAGTTTTAACACAATTTGTTATAATTTTGTCATTACACACTTGACAACATTTAATTAGTTAATTAGACACATAAAAGAAACACAAAACATTAATTTTATAGGATTTTTTTGTTTTCACCAAACTTGTATCAAAATTGTTTTTGTTTTTAACACATAAATCTGCAAAAGAAAAAAAAATACACACAGAAATTTTATTGATTTATTATTAATTTATTAATAGTATTTTTAATTTTTTATTGTTTTATTTAGTTTATGTTAATTAATTTTTTTATTTAATTTGACAAAAAAAAAAACACGCACGTTTGCTTGAATTTGTTTAAAATTTTTGATTGATCAAAAAAATATAAAAAATGAGAGTGATTCACTTGTCAAAAAAAGAAATGATTTTTGATTTTTTTTGTTTGTTTTCAAACTAGTGTCAATAAGAGGGTTACCAGGAACAGAGGAATTTAGATTTAAAAAAGAAAAAGTAAAAAAGTAACGTTTTTTATACGAATTATATGTATACTAATGGATAACTTTTAATAAAATATTGATCAATTTTGAAAAAAATACATAAATAGAATTATAGTGATAAAATTTCAATTCGTTATTAATATTTAAAAAATTGATAAAGATTTGAAGGAAATTTTAAAATAGAAATTTAAAAATAAATAAAATTATATGTATTAATTTTATTCTAAATTATGAAAAATACATTATTCAAATTTCATAATTTCACTCAAAAGAAACTTAAATTTTTCTATAGATTTCGAGTATTTTTGTCTAAATATTTACTAAAACATTAGAATTAAATATTTTATTCTTGAAACCTTAAGTTTGGTTCAGCAAGTTTTCGAATTTTTCACATAATATTGTGTATTTTATCAAATAGTTTTATTTATAGTTTAAATTTACATAAACTAAAATCGATCAAAGCAAATAAAGAAAATTTAATCATATAATTTCCATACGAATTGGGATCATATTTCTAATGATATATAATCAAACATTTTGCACTGAAATTAATTACATATAACTTAGTTTAATATAACTTTTAATTTTATTTATTTATTTTTTTCTTTTCCCATCATTTGAACACTCGTTCTATTTTTAAATGTTACACATTTTAAAAACAACAATTCATAAAAAAAACTTGTAATATATTTACATTTATTATTATTATTTTTTTTATCTAATCAAATAAATATTATTACTAAAGAAAATAAAATTTCTTTGAAATGCATTCATGAATTGAAGCTCGTTTACAGTGTGTGTTTTTAATATGATACTAAACAAGTAAATAAACTATTTTAGTTATAGTTTAAAATGTTTTTACATTTAGTACGTTGTTTTAGTACATATTAAATTATATAATTTTTAAACCGAACAATGTATAGTTTTTATGGGATAATCAAAAATTTACATACAAAAAAAAAACTGTGTAACAGCTGTTTCCTTTTTAATGGTTCAACAAACATTTTTTTGTAAAATATGTCGATTTTTTATTATTTTTTGTATGGTGAATATGAATTTATATATTTAATTAGGTTCATACAATGCAACTTCATATCAATAAAGACATACATACTAAAATATATAAAATTTACTTTAAATTAGTTTTAATGATTCTATTTAGTATGTATTGAAATTACTAAAAAAATATGATTTTTTCAAAGCAAAAGTTACATTTATAAAAGGTTAAAGTCTATTTTCTATATTTTTTAAATTAATAAAAAAATCAATAAGTTAAAAATTAAAATTTTTCTGATATTTTTGTTTTATAAATTTAAAAACTGTCAAAAATTTTGATTGATTTCCATATATAATAATTTTGTGGCAAATTAAAACAATTGCTTTAGTATTTTATTATTTTATTTTTATAACTAAAATGATGCTTTCACAGGAAAACTAATAAAACAATTAATTGAAAATCTAGACCATTTATTTTTAAATCACTTTACTCAAAAAGAATTTAATGATCATTTTTTTTTTTTTTTTTTGGCAAAACAAAAAATATTAATAAATTTGTTTCCAAAAAAATCGATTCTAATTCTATTAAGTTTTAGGAAAAATAGGATATAAACTTTGCCAAATATATAGAAATGGAATTTTATTATAATAATTTTAGTCCATCTTAAAGAAATTTAAAAAAAAATCATAAAAATGCAATAAAAAGTCTGAAAAATAAAAATCCTATGAAAAAACTGTTTTAAATATTTATTTCATAACCTGCTCTAAATTACAATTTTTTGACACCCATTTCCCAATAGTTTACATATTTATACCCTACACCCAAATATAAGACCCTTAATTTATACCAATCGGCTTACAGTCACTTTCTGCCCATGTAAATCTTGTAATCAAACTACAGGTCGCAATTTTGAACAAAAATTAATGAAATTTGGCACACAGGTTTCTAATAGTTCAGGGACGGAGCCTATTGAAATTGGTTATGATCGGTCTATTATTTCACCTAGCCCCTCCCTCCCGGAAAAGGATTTAACGATCATAAATACCTTAAATACAGTCATATTTTAATGAAATTTGGTACATATAAGTTTTATATAAGCTTAAATAAATGTGTGATGATTTTCAGAAAGATCGGTTCATAATTGACCATAGCTCCCGTATAAACCCCTTTTCAGAAAGTCACTTTAACGGGCATAAATCCCATTAAAATGTTAGTATCAATGTTAGTATGCTACAAAAATAATTTTTATATAAACATAAATGATACTATAAAATTTTACAAAGATCGATCCNNAATAAATTCATATAAATGATAGCATCGACGCAATATTCTGTATTCTTATGTTTTTTTTTCACACTTAATATGAATATCAGTCCACATTTGTCTCGAAGTCTTATAAAAGACCCCTGCCCTAATTATAATGTACACAATGGTGTAGGGAATCATATGGTCGGGCTTGACCGACTATATATTTTTCTCTCGTTTTTTTTTATGAGATATGAAAACTTTCGATATAATGACTGTTGAAAGAGAACAAGTGGACACTCAGTGTGCGAATCAGACTCTGGTGTCCACATTTAAATAAATTTCGTTGTTAGTGGTTCGATTTCGATTGAATATAACAGATAAATACATGAAGGTAGTTTAGGCGGTTCTTAGTAGGAAATATGTTATTAGATAATTATAATCTTTGTACAATTGAAAATATATAATTTTAAATGATTTCAGGTCTGCTATAACTATTTGAAAAACAATAAAGATTGGCTTATGGAACAATTGGGTACCAGTCAAAATGAACCTAGTCCATTTCAAGGTGTTCAAGGACAAAATATCAAAGAAACTAAACCTTCACTATTAAAAACTATGTTTTTTATAGAGAATACACCATTTGATCAGGTATTTTACAAAATTTAAATTTAATATTAAATTATTAAAACCAACAACAGTTATACTCAATTTAATATTATATTAAATTTAAATTTCTTTCTCTCCCTCTTTCAGTTATTAACGGGTTCCTTAAAAATTGAGTATGTTACATGGCTACAAACTCCCCTGTCATTAAATCCAGAACGTGCTTGGTTACATTTGGCGCGACGTTGTGACTTTCAAGAAGATGCCAAACTAACAATGCCGGAAGTAGCCATGGTTGCCAGCATACAAAAAATCATGAAGAAACGAAAAAATTATGGAAAGTAAAAATAATGTTGTTGAACAAAAAAAGAAAAGAAAATATTGTATAAATAAACATAAAATAATGTTATATATTTATCAACAACAAATTTTAAAGTTGAAAAATGTTTAGAAATTTGTTTGAAAATTTAATGACAAATTAAACCTGTTATAAAAGGATAAAAAAAAGGACAATTGTGGCTGTTGGAACAAAAAACATTTTTCTTTAGCAAGAAAAGTGAAAAATGTAAATAAAAAGAAAATTGAATAGAAAACACACGCACTGTTGCTTTAAACAAATATGTTTGTTTGTATGTAGTAGTCTTTAGAGACTGAGTAAGGAGGTGTTGATTTCGACGTTCGTCGTTTCTAGCACTTGACACTATAATTTACAAATATTATGTAGTAGTATATTTTCATATGAACGTTCACTGTTCACTGTTGTTGTTGCTGCTGCCGCTGTTTGTGGCATAATTTAACCATCATATATTAAGAAATGTATATTATAATAGTGTAGCCAAATAGGAAATGAAAAGGAAATTTGTTTAGCAGCAAGAAATAAAGTTTTTTTATATACCTATTAGTGGTAGAAGTTGGTTATATCGTGAATATTATTCTAAGTCCATTTAGATTTATCTGTCTCTATTTTCAGTACACGCGAATATAAAATATAAATAGCAAACTATTATCGAGTACTCTCTTATTATGTTTGGAGCTTATGGTTGTCTGTAAATTATATTATGGTTAGATGTAGCACCATAATTAGGTTAAATTACAATCAAAATATTGTTGATCTATAGCTATATTTTTGTGCCATATATACTTCATTCATTTATACAGTTATAATAATTATAATAGAAATATTATATTTGTGTTAAGTGTAAAATAAAAAAATATTTATACAAAATATTACGTCTTCACTGAGGTTCACATGTATTTAAGAACTTTCGAGTAATTCCGAGCTATTCTCAATTATGAACCAATCTTCATAAAATAGTGCACTGTTATTTATACTTATAAAAATAATATTTGAGTCGAAAATCAAATTGATGTTAACATTTTTATGAGAATGAATGAATAATAATATAAATTAAAATTAATTTTTTTTATTAAAAATTCTTCTACAGTAAAGAA
>MINK01174914.1:0-17299 GCA_001735545.1 Phormia regina
TGTTTCCGCCCGGGATTGAACCGGGGGCCTTCCGCGTGTTAGGCGGATGTGATAACCACTACACCACGGAAACTTTTGAATATATTCAAACTACTCGAAATCATGGCTGATAATGACTAATATCTTATTAAAAAAAATCAGAAAAATAATTGCACATTAATTTTTAATGTTCTAAGGATCAGTTAAGCGGTACAAGAGCAAAATTAAACATAATCTGTTTCCGCCCGGGATTGAACCGGGGGCCTTCCGCGTGTTAGGCGGATGTGATAACCACTACACCACGGAAACTCTTAAATGTGTTCCAACTACTCGAAATCATGGCGGAAGGACTAATTTCTTATTAAAAAATTGGAAAAAAAATTGCACATTAATTCATTCTCCTAAGGATCAATTAAGCGTGCAAGAGCAAAATAAATATAAACTGTTTCCGCCCGGGATTGAACCGGGGGCCTTCCGCGTGTTAGGCGGATGTGATAACCACTACACCACGGAAACTCTTGCTTAATCTTCATTTTTCCATATGATTTCCAAAGTATTTATTACATGACCATAAATATAAATTGGCCCTTAAAAGAACAATTTTTGCAAAAACAAAAAAGAAAAAATGTTACCAAATATAAAGATTTCCAAAAATATGTGGACAATAATGAATATTTGTTTTAAGGATAATCACTAGTAAAATAATAAATAAATTTAGTGTTTCCTCCCAGGTTTAAACGGGGGGCCCTCCGCGTGTTACACCATGGAAACTACAATGCACATTTAAATGTCGAAGTCGAAATCGTAAAAAGTGTAATTGTTTCCGCCCGGGATTGAACCGGGGACCTTCCGCGTGTTAGGCGGATGTGATAACCACTACACTACGGAAACCTATATGAAAGTGCCGAATTTGTAATTACAAAAATTGCTGAATACACACCATGCATTTAAATTTTAACTAAATGAGAATTATAACAAACAAGTTACAAAAAAAACTTTAACTCCATATTATAAAAACAACTATTACAATCGTATATTTTTGTATTTATTCTGCAACAAACAATTGAGTTGTTAATACTATTACCAACATTTTATGACAATCAAATATATTATAACAGAAAAAAATCCTCTTAAATGATTTTTATTTTGATTCAATTTTTCATAAACCGTCTGGTCTTTTATTGTTATTTCTTCAATAGACAATGACGTTTGCACTTTTGATTTTATTTTTAAGTTTTCTTTTTTTACATTTAAACAAATCATGCATATAAAATATGCAAATAATATGAAATTCATACAAATAGTAAAAAAAAAAAAACATAACGTTTTAAGTCCCTTACTCACACATTCACCCACTCACTCACTTGGTCACATAAAACTGATTAACTGTAACGAATTATTTTTGATTTGATTTCATACTTGTGTCTGTCGATTACAATTGACATGACTACAATTGTCAATAAATGAATGACAAACGATTACTTTTGCTTTAACACAGGGACAAGTTTTAATATTCAATATAATGACTGAATTTGTATTCTATTGTTGTCCGGTTTTATGGATATCTTTTAAGTTGTTTTATGTGTATAAATGTAATGACCAGTTCGTTTTTACTTTTTGGTAATAGAGTCTTCAAAATAGTTGTGCTTCGAAGATGTGGGTTAAAAATAGATGTTTCCGTGGTGTAGTGGTTATCACATCCGCCTAACACGCGGAAGGCCCCCGGTTCAATCCCGGGCGGAAACAGATAAAACTTTTTGCCAATTTAGTAAATATTTTCAGATATTAGTTATAACTCGACAATCACTAAATTCTATATATTTGTTTCGACCCTAATTTAAGATTTACAAAATACCCCTGCATTACTTGATTATCGAGTTTTAAAATTTCCCGACTATAACCGCGCTTTTACATCATTACCACTTGGGGTAACTATAAAATTCATGATTTTTTAAGTTCTAAAGAAGAATATTTTCTCAATATTTGTTCTTTTTAGACATGTTTGATCCCAAAAAGTCGTACTGAAATGTTTCCGCCCGGGATTGAACCGGGGGCCTTCCGCGTGTTAGGCGGATGTGATAACCACTACACCACGGAAACCACGTTCACATTCACTGCATATTTCGAATTAAAATTGTAAAGAATTATATTAAATACTTTTGTATTAAAGGACTAGAATTTCAATTACAAATGTGAGTTTCCGTGGTGTAGTGGTTATCACATCCGCCTAACACGCGGAAGGCCCCCGGTTCGATCCCGGGCGGAAACATCAAAAGTTTTTTTGTCGATAAATTCTTTATAAAAAATATATATATTTTTTTAATTTAAAGAAAATTTTATTTTTATAGAAAATTTCATATATTTTTTTCAAAATATATAATAAAAAATCTATGCCAGATTTATTATTTTATGGAAAATGTTCGTCAATAGACATTTTAGGTGGTAATCTTGGATAAAAGAAATGCATCATATTTCTTTGGATGCATTTTCATATAAAGAGTAATATCATGAATTTTCTTTTTGTATGAAATTCTTTCAAAAGAGAAATTGGGAATTTAAATAAAATTAAGATTTTTAAGAACATTGAGTTTAACGTTTGACACATGAGGCAAAAAACCTTAGTAAATTTGTTTAACTTTATATATAGAGCATTATTCATTAGTATGTTAAAAATGGAAGTTTTTTTTTTTTTTTTTTTTTTTTTTTTTTGGGGGGGGGGGCCGCTCAAAACCCACAATGTGCTTAAAATGACTCGGTTTTAGAGTGAGACTGGGGGTATATTAAATATTAAATTTTGATCTAGTTCCTTTATTTCTGTTACAATAGTTAATTATTATTCAAAATTATTACTGAAAATTATTAAGGTTAGCCCAACAAACTTTTTTCTCTCTGTTTCATTGTCGTGTTTAAACTCGTAAACAGTAAAAAAGTGTTGAAACCACAAATTATGCTTTAAACATAAAACATGTGGGGACCATATTTTAGTTCTGTTTTGCACATAAACCAAAAAAGAAAATAGTGCAACTATGAAAAATATATTCATAATATGACCACATGAACAGAGTTGGGATACTGAGTGGAGTCATGTTGAGTAGAGTTTGTGGCTAAATGTGATACAAATTAATTTATATGTGTTTAAGGACCACATTTTCATTTCAAAATGAGTAAAATTAATATAGATATTTTTGCACAAAAAATGCAAAAAATGCAAAAAAAAACACAGTTGTACATCCCAAAGGCCTAATTTAACTAATTGTTGTTAATGACATTGTATATGTATTATAAATATTTTATTCTCTCTTATGTTGGTGGTTTAGTAGCTGCGACAACGTTATAATAAAAATAAATTTATTAAATAATAAATAATTTTTATTTCGCTGATTACTGAAGGGAGACAGACTACAAATAATTTTGATTTAATATTTGTTATATACCAATAAATTATTTAAATTAATTATTGTAATTTATAATTGATTTTATTATACTTACATGATTGCAATTTCCTTAAACATTTACTTCAATAATATTTTTTTATTTTGTCTTTTCTTTAATAATTTATTAATAAAATATCCGCCTACTTTAACTTAAGTCATAAACTATCAATTTATTTGTGTGTGTGTTTTTATTTATTTTATGTACTTTCCACCTCCGAAAAATTTTATGTTTTTTCTTGTGTTGCAAGTACTTATACCCATGTCTGCTTCAACTTTAAAGGTAATTTTTTAGTTGTAGCACGTACTTGATTAAAACAAATCAATTACATGTAACAGCAACATTTTTGATTGATTTATTTATGTAAAAAGTTATTTTGTCTTAAAGTGACACCAAATATATTCACCAAGTAGAAGAAAATGTTATTGATGGAACTGGAGGTTTAAAAATAATTTCCATGATACGCTACATTCGATTTTTCTACTTAAAAGAAAGAATTTTGATTTTAAAATTTGTTATATGTAGGTCCAGATATGATTTCTTTTTTTTTTTTTTTTTTTAATTTTTAGCAAATAATAGTAATGAATAAAAATTGCTAATACTATCCACCCCAGCTTGATAATAATTTATTTCAATATGAAATTATTTGAATTTTTCTTGGTATAATGTCTACAACTTCAAATTACTAGGGGAATAAAACTCATACCTCAAATTTCAAAAAACAATCTTGTAAATGAAATGATATATATTTTAACTCATAATCTATATATTTTATAATTAAAAATATCTATATAAACATAAATATTTCATTACTTACTACAACATGGATTTACTTTTTTAATAAATCCCCCCGTTGTAACCAAAATGTCAAAATCTCACTTATTTACCCACAAAATTTTTCCAAAAAAAAAAAAAAAAAAAAATTCTAGTTATTTAAATTCTTTATTTGTCATATGAATTTTCTTCCTACAGCACAATTTCCATTTCTTTACTTTTCATTTTGTCTTAGTTTTTTTCAAGGAAACGGAAACAGAACGTAACCAAACGAACAGAAGTGCATGTTAAACCTATATAGAAATTAAAACAAAAAAAATAATAAAAATGTTGCTGCTTCATTGTTTTTTGCTCTAACTTAAGGTAACAACAAAAATAAAAATAAAAAATAACTGAAATAAGGGCAAACTACAAAAAAAAAGTATATAATAAAAATACTTTTCTCCAACTAAGAAAAATTAAAATAAAAAAATTGCAAAACAAATGAAATAACGACTGCCACCCACATTCATGTTCGTAAGGTATTTCTTGCAATTTACAAATATTAATGTATTCATGTATGTTGGCATTATAATAAAAATGGTATAACATAAAAATATTAAAAACAAAATATAAAAATAAAAAATAAGCAGCAAACAAATAAAAAACACGTACAAGAAGTTGTTATCCTTAAGAATGACATCATCATCATCCTTTTGGTTGTATGCAATTTACTCAGAGTTACTAGAGTTGTTGTTTTTGTTGTTATTATTATTCTTACAAGTGTTCAAGTAGAAATAGAGATTTTCTCATGGTTTTTTTTTTTTTTTTTGTAGTTTTTCTTATATTATTTTTCATATAACAAATGAAAATGTAAATTTTTAAGCCAAAGGATATAAGTGTAACAAAATATTATTATAAATGCTGTTTATGGCTTCTAGCAAAAAAGTATTTAAAACTAAAAATTATTTATTTATTTAAGATTAAAATAAGTGATAATTTATTGCGAAGAAATTATTAAATGAATTAAAAATTGGGATATTAAATGGAATTTAAAAGAAACTTTAGCACAATCTAATCTAAAAGTCTTAAAACATAATATAAATATAAGAAAGTAGTTCCACTTCGTTATCTCACACAGATTTTTTTGACTTTTAAGTCAATTTATTTTATGAATATTATTTATTATGTGTATAGAACACATCTAAGTTACAGAAATTGTTGAATATATAAAAATATAGATTATAATAAATATTATAAATAAATTTAAACTAAAATATCTTTTTTATTCAATTGTAGGTATAAATAATTTCATGAAATATTATCTATAAAATGCGATGACTTAAATAATACTGTTATATAGATATCTGTTACAAGATGAACATTCCAAAATGGACAGCAATCGGATTTAACACCACCGATTTCAATAAACTTTATTACAAACATTGGCGATTGTCTTTCCGAATACAAGAAATTTCAAACCCATATTTCTTTTCGATCTGGAAATTTGGGCGGTTTAAAAAACGATAAAATTGTAAAAACTTTACAAACGAATACTAATATAATAACTTCTTAACTATACATCGTAGATCTCTAGTTGCTTCATACTCAAGACAAATGAAGGTAATATCATAACGTTATATACAAAGTTTTTTTTTACATCAAAAGTTCAAGAGTCAAAGTTGGACATCCAAAAATTCAAACTATTATATATCAAAAACCCGTATTAAAAAAAATTTTAAATTAAAAAAAATACATATATATTTTTAACATAAGTTAAGTCCTGATTCATGCTTGTGCAAAACTTCATGTTGGGCACTCATTTTGTTCAGAAGTTATGTAGCAAAATATTAACAGAAGTTAAATTTTTGTATATTAAATTTAATTTTTATTTTTTTTTAAATCTGTGCTGATAAAAAAATTACTTCAAAATAATTTTTGTAAATATTTTAAATTTCTCATACAAAAAACGTTTTGTTTTTTTTAATGTTCAAAAAAAAAATATATATATATATATATATCCATCATAATTTTCTTATTTTCGTCAATAATTTAATTTTTTTCATCAAGATCGAAATACAAAATATAAAAATCGTTTGTGATATTTATCACAAAGTTTTAAACAATTCCTTTAATATATCACCAGTTTTTAATGGAATATCAAGATTTTTTTATTACCTTATTTATACGAAATATTGGCATTTCCTGTTTTACCAAACAACTTAAAAATGTCGTAATAAAATTCTTTAAATAACAATCCCCGTTGCCTGTATCTGTTAAACTGATCTTGAAATAAAAACTTTTTTCTTTTCTTTTAACTTAATTTAATTGTCTTATTTAGTCGTTGTTTTAAAAATTCATATCCTTGAAATATTATGAGTTTGCAGTTAATGACCTTAGCCTTTTAAATGTTAATGCATTATCAAAAGAATCTCTCGTGCTCTTTTTGTTTGAATTTCAATGTAATTATTTAGCAGTTGTTTATTGCCACAAGGCTTGCAGCACACTACACCGAGTTCTTTCATAGTTTGAATAGATGAATATGTTGGATGCAAATGAAAATCTATGCAGAAAACTTATTAAATTTAAAATTTTTCACTTATATTGTATTTAACATAGTAACATATTATGATAACATAAATATTTATTATGATACTTTACATCATTTAAATTCTAAAGATTTATTCACATTTAACAAATATTTGATCAAAATTGTAAAATAACTTGTTTGATAAAAAGAAAATATCTTGGATTTTATTTACAATACGTACATAATGTGTTCCTTTAAAAAATATATATATCCAAGAAATATTTATATTTTCATCAAATATTTGTCAAATCTGAACGTAATAAACTATGAATAACATTAACAAAAAAGTATCCCTGTGCAGCAAGATTTTAGAGTATTTAACAAAATTGTTTGTTTAAACTGTCGACCATTGTTGACATCGAAACAAAAGCCAAAGGTTAACGGCGCAAACCAACGAAAAAAAACTAAAAAGTTATTGTTTTCCTTTTTATTTGTTTTTAAAATATTTCTCTTGGCTTTTTAAAATGTTTAACAAAAATAAATTATAAAAATTCGAATAGAAATAATATAACTAAGTGAGTAGAAGAGTAAAGTGCATAAAAAGAATGAAAATAAATTAAATGTCATTTTAGAGTAATTTCTATACAATTTCATTTTTTATTTATCTTGGTGGCTTGGTGGCTTTTTTAATGCAACACTTCAATTTTCTTCAATTTCTATAGCAAAATGTCAAATTTTATTTTCTTTCTTCTTTTAATGCTTCTGCTGTTGCTTCTCTCCAAATGGATACCAAACTGCCCATTCAAACCAATTTGTTAGATAGAAGTTACTTTGGTGGTATCTACATACATACATACATACATACATACATACATACATACATACATACATACATACTGCCAAAATTGCAACAGCTACCTAAGTGTATAAGACGAGAAGTTAAAGGATGCTGTTGGAAGTCTTGGCATTGTCTTTAATAGTTAAGTTATTTAATGGTTATACGAAGCCTAAGTACAAGTTGTAGATATTTACGAGTATAAGACAATGACATCTGTTGTGTCATGTTTAACGACAAAGTGGAACCTTCAGTCTTGCACGCTCACAACAACGACCAACAATCGCAACAGTCAACCTTAGTCAAGTTTATGCACTTTGTTTTGCAATTATTATTAGTGTTGTTGTTGTTGTTGTTGACGTTGTTGATGCCATTATTGTTGTTGCCTTACGAAGCAATTTTGTATTTAAAAGATTTTGTTTTCTTTTTCATAAACCAACAACCATTCAAAACATAAATGTTGAAATAAATAGTTACGTTAAGTGTCTGTTGTTTACTATTAGTTGCACTTCATTCATTCACTGAATTGCTGGGCTACCTCACAGTTACTCTAACTACCTAATGACTATTTTTTTTTTAGCCTGACTGCCAGCATAAGAGCCTCCTCAAATTTAAGTGTTATTTACAGATACTTTGACATTACATTATTATTTTTTAACTTTACGTAGGTTTACGAACTTTGGAAATTGGTGGCAAAAAATAAAAAGTATTTCAAAAGTATTTATTATCTAAATACAATCGAAATTATATATTTTTCCAAAGTCTTACCTCATGTGAGTGATAATGACAAAAAAAAGTGGGAGGAAATTTAAAATTTCTAAATTTTTTATACATTTTTATCTTTTATCGCTTCAGAGATTTATTCAATAAATAAATAAATATATTGAAGTGAAACATAACATACCCAGCAAGAACTTTGGTTGCCAAGTAATGAGTTAAAAAGCTAATATAATGGCTTCACACTACTTACACATTAGCTAAATAATCCATTAATTTAACACGGTTATGACATTAGAGGCAACTACTTACCTCATGCTCTTACTCAGATGTCATTAGAAGAACTAATTACTTTTAAGCTGTTCAGTAACTCATTGATTTTAAAATATTACTGAAGCTATAGTTAAAACAAAAGGAATTCGTTGGATTTTTTAATTTTATTAAGAATATTAAAAATAAATCATTGAATTAATAATGTTTAAAATAAATAAAATATACATAACATAACATAACCTTCCAACAGTTCTCTTCCGCATATTCTCAGTCTGTGCCACAAATGAATTAAAATCCTGATCATAGTTGCACTCTGTTTCCCGGAACCGACTGCACCTTATGTAAACACAATTGCTTGTAGTAGTTTCATCTCAGGATCTATAGAAATCTGAAAATNTTNAANATTTAANNCNGNTTTAGNNTTATCCNAATGTAAATNNNNGNAATTTTCTNNNANTTNAANNNNACNTTACTCCTCTGGATTTAANAAANNTTTGCCTATTATAAAAAGAACAATAAAAATTTACGATATTTTNNGAAGAATACGATATTTTNANANNAANCATAATTTAAGAAGANTAATCAACAAATAATTNNAACTTATAAAAATATTTTCATATTTAATTTAATTGTATATTTTTAAATGTCAAAAAATTTTATTTTGAATATTTTGTCAAATAATTTTTTATTATTTTATATANNNTGTCATTGAAAAGTAACTACATATGTAACTACATGCCATTACCAAGTTTTTGCTGGGTTGTTCTTAATGAAGTTCAAAAAGTTTGGGTAAAAATTTATAAAAAAAAAATTAAAAGAAAACTTAATAAGATTGATAACATTTGTATAGAGCTTTTGGGCAGATCTTTATCCCAAGATTTCTATTGAAAACATTGAAAAAAATGATAAGTTTTACCATATTGCAACCTTTCTAAAAGAAAAAAATAATAATGATTATTTTTTTTTAATAATTTGTCTAATTGTTTTTAATAAAGAAAATTTTAAAAACTCGGGTGAAAATTGGAGAAAATAATAATATTCAAAATTTGGTTAGTGCTTGTGGACAGACTTTTCCTCAAACTCCTCCGGACTTACTTAGAGAATTCTTATTAAAATTTTGAAAGTCATGAACGAAAAAATTATAACTGAATTGGTTCAATATTAAAAAAATAGGGGCAATATTAAGCCCGCCAAGTTAAAAATAAAAAAACGAGGCCAAAATAACGTAAACATTTATTTTTATTTCTCTATTTTTCAAGTAGTATCCATATATAAAATTTCTTAAATAAATAAATAAACAAATAAATAACATACCCGAGATGGAGATCTACTTCTGGAAATCAAAAAACCTCACCTCTGATACCTCCAAAAATTCAAAGTTACAAAATTATTTCCAAAAAAGCTGGAAAAACTGTGATACAACTGTAACTAAAAATAACGTAGTTTATTCTTCTCTTTTGCAACAATGGCAACACTTATATAGAAGGAGAGTAAAAATTGCGAGCTTTTGAGAAACCGTTGTGAAAATAAAATATATTTTCATTTTGAACGTTTAAGCTGTTCTGTTTTAATTGTCAAAACTTCTTTGGGCACTTAAATATTAAATTTACTTAAATATTTCCTAAAAGTAAAGAGCTTTAAAAGCTTTTTTCAAAATTCAAAAACGACAATATTTTGAAATTCGTATTAAATCAAATATATATTTGATAGTATAACTAAGACTATAAGGAAGTACTCCTTTCTTAAATCTACACTAAAATAAAAAAATATTTTAAATATCTTTATTAATATTTAAAAAAAAGCTTTTGTTTTCAAATTACATTTAATTTGTTTATTGGGTTTAAGCAAAACTTTTATATTTTTTATTTATTTATTTTTGATTTAAAAGCTGAATTAATTTTATGATTCCCTTTAATGAAAGTTGCCTTTTTAAATCATGTCTTTAATAATTTATAATGTTTTTAGTTTTATTATGGACATAGTCTAGTATAGAATGGGCGTTTGTTTTTTTTTATAATTTATAGTGATTTTATAACCTCTTGTTTATTATTATTATTTTCTATGTGCTATTCATATTTAAATTTATATAAAATTATAATTAATTGAAATATTAAGTTTTTGTGTGTGCTATAAAATACACGATTTGTTGAATTATGTGTTTATCTATCATTAAGCCTGAGGCCAAAAAATTATGAGCAGCGCACAATTTGTTCTAAAAAAAAAAAAAATATATACACTTATATGTCTTTATAATCTATTTGGATGGTGCTTTTTTTTAAAAAAATAATGGCATCACACCTTTAGTATAAATAAATATATTTTATTAAATTGTTTTTTTGTCAGTGTTATGTTTCTATTGTAATATATATGGCACAATGGGTTGAGTAGGACCAAAATGAACTAAGGATATTAAAAAAGTAATTAAAAAAACTTAAAGTCTTTTAAACATTTATTATTTAATGGTATTTTTTTTTTTTTAATTGTAAATTATTGTTTAAGGTACCGTTACAACTTTCACAAACGACTTTTGGTAAAAAAAAAAAAAAAAAAAAAAAATAAAAATAAAAATAATTGTTTCCATGTGCATTTTAAAATGTTTAAAATATTAAAGAAAAAGCAATTCAAAATTTTAAAAAAACTTGTTAAAAACCAAGTTTTGATGATTTTTAGTCTATATTTAAAAAAAAAAAAAAGTTCCCAACAAAATACAATAAATAAATAAATAACAATAATATTAAATAATTTACATAAATAATATTATTAAGATAAATGTCAGCTTAAGATGAAATAAATAAAATTCAAACTTATAAAGAAGTTCAATTAAATAAAGAAAGAGAGAAAGAAAGAGAGAGAAAGAATACAAGAAATAAAATGAAATTAGCTTATTTTATTTTTTTAAAAGGTAAGTAAGCTAAATTTTTAAATCAGACTGCACCCAAAATTCGCACCAGTGTTGTTTTTTATTTTTATTTCATTTTGAATTTTAATTTATTTCTTAATTTATTTATTGAGTTCTTCCTTTATTTAAAAATTATCTGTTTTTTTTATTTTTAATTAAATTTAAATTTTCAAAAAAGTGTAATAATTTAATATTAAAATAAATTAAAATTTTGAGTATTTAAATTGATCTTTTGCAGGAAATTTCAAAACTTAATTTAAACTGTTATATTAATTTATTAATAACTTTAGGTTATTTAAGTAATAAATAACTATTTCTTTTTAATAATATATCAATGAAAATTATACTTATTTACACAATTTAGAATTCTGTGAAAGCTTATTTTTATATATTAACTTTAAAAGGAATTTGTAATAATTTCACTGTAATAAATAACTGTTTTGTGATCCATTTATATACATAGTAGTCATTTTAGATATTCAGCAGTTGAGTCGGTTCATAAATATTAAACCGGGATTTGTTATCAATTGGTGTCAAATTTCTAAAATCTTATTGGATTTTATTTATTTATTTATTTATTCTAATTTCTAAAATTAAAAACCAACAGCATATGATGCAGTGGGGTCAATCCCAATAATTTTGGTTATATAACTGTATATATTAAACTAGAGATCGGATTGAATTAAAATGTATAAAAAAGTTATTGACAAGGAAATAAGCTTTCAGAATGTGTATCTTGTAGTCATCTTGTTGTACCGGCACCTACGTACCAATTGATACCTAATAGCCACCAATGACGCACAGTGGGGCCAGAAGCTAAATAAAAAATAATAAGTCTGGAACTTTAAAACCACTGAACTGATTTATATGAAACTTGAAACATCGATAAAGCAGTAGTTAGACTTATAACTTATAGCGGGGCTTATAACTTTTACAAATATTAACCGATTTGAAATATTTTTACTTTTTTTCTCCTCCTAAGCAAGACAAGGAAAAAACTTCAAAAAATAAATTTCTTATTTTTGGCCTTGACTTTTTTGCGATTTTGCCCTATAATTTTTAAACTAAAATCTCTAAATTTTTCTTTTGTCAAAAAAGTAACTTTATATATTTATCTTTTTAAAAAATTTTGTTCAAAATATTTAATATATTTTGACAGTTTGTGAAAGATGGGACCCCAGCAGTAGTCAAAGATAATCAATTTTGGATGAGAATTTGAAATTTTTGAGTCTGTAAAAAAATATATTGTTGATTTTGGTACTTCTGTGAATTAAACTAAAGATCAATATGTTCTTAAAGGTTTTTCAAAAACTACTTAGTCACACGAAGCAATTTTCTTAGTCACACGAGGCAATTTTCCGAAAATATCCATATTTTCATAATAACAACTACCACCCCTAACAATGTATAGTAAAATTTATATATTTTTCTGATTTTCATATACATATATCAATTCTCAATTAAATATTTTTTTCCTTGTCTTACTTAGGACAATTTAAAAATGTAAAAATATTTCAAATCGGTTAATATTCGAAAAATTTTTTTACTCTTGAGGTAGTAAACTTTGGCCCCCTGTAACGGTGCCCATGCAGCCGGTACAGATTTATATCTATGTTCATCTAAATATGTTCAGTGGTTGTAAAGTCCAAGAATTATTAGCATGTCTTCTTTTTTTTTTTTTTTTTTNNTTTGTTTTTGGCCCTACTGTGCAACGTTGCAGTTAAGTACCTCTTAACAACTAACGTTCATCAAAGTTCTAGTTGGTAACTAGTGAAAGCTAATGAGCAATTAGCAACTCACGTGCAATGCGTGTGGCTGAGTGTAAGACTATTAAACATGAGATAAGTAAAAGTAAAAGTTTGTTCGAGGTGCCGCCATCGACGTTAACAAAAATGAAATCAAAAAAAGATACAGCTGGGACGAATATACTGAATATGCCCTTTCGTGTTAGTTCTGTTGCCTGTCCCAAAACTGGTAAAAAAAAGAGTGAATTTCTCTCTCCTAGGCCAACACCATGTTAAAGTGGCAGGTCCACCCCATGCAAAGTGTTAAAACTAGAGCAGGTCCCTGTCACTTTGGACAAAGCCCATGAATTGTTTCATGTTAGTTCTTTTCCCTCTACGGATATCAATAAATTGGTCTTGATAGTGTATTTTTATATCCACCATTGGATTTGAGTAAATCGGTTAATAAACAAAAAAAGTTATGGTCAAAATACTTAAAAAACATGATGTTTTTAAGCTTTTATTAACTACAGTGGGATCATTTAATTAAAAAAATATTTTCTAAAAAATTTCGATTAAACTATCAGAATTATATACCAATTTAAAATATTTTTCTAATAAAAAAATACTAAAAATCAAAGTATTATTTTAAATTAAATTCAAATTATACACAGAATATTCTTCATATATTATTCTATATTATTTTATTTTATTTTGCAACTCAACCTATAAACAAAATTGTGTATTCAATTATTTCAATTATTAACATTTTTATTTATAATTGATTAACTTATTAACTGATACAATTAAAAAAATTAGAAAAAAGGATTGTCCAGAGAGTTCTTGATAGTGTAAGTTCTTGATAGTCTAGATTAAGAACCACCTGTTTTCCATCCCATCTGACACCTATTAATCAAGTGTATTGGATGCAGTAACGAAGGGTGTGAAAATGTCCTCGCAAGCGAGTGTCTCATCCAAAGACGTTGCGTTTACTGCGCTTTTATTCGCCATTTCGTTGCCTCGTATACCTGTATATCACTCGAAAGTGTTTTAGCTGACTACACATATATCAATGTTCGAAGTGCAGATTTTAAATTCCTGAATTCGCTTCACTGTTATGTTAATGGCATATACTTCGGCTTGAAAGACTGTGCACGAATTGGATAATCTGAGAGACATCGAAATGTCTAAGTCATCAGAGAATATACCCGAGCCAGTGCCAGTATCTGTCTTAGAACCATCANNTAAATCTAGTATTTTTTCGTTTAAGCAAAATTATTTTTCATAGTCCACAAAAACTTTTGTCTTTAGTTTAAATAATTATCTCATTATTAAAAATCTTATGCTTTTATTGAACATTTTTTTTAGACATCTACGTAAAAAAAATTATATTTATGCAGACTTTTCGGCATCTCTTCACGAAACCCCTACGAATGTCCTTACGGACCCCCATTTGAGAACCGTTGTTCTAACATTTCTTTAGACATCAAATACTTTTATAAGAAATTTATATTTTTGCTTAAAACTTTATAGAAACTTAAAATGCTTTCCTTATTAATTGAAAATTAAGAAATTTGAATTAAAACTCTTGGAGCTAAAGGATTTTAAGCTACTGATCTCAATATATCTCAAAATTTAAAGAATATTTCGAAATTTGTTTTTAAATAAAATTGTGCCCATAATTCTTCGAATAAAAGTGAAAAATTAAAACAACATAATTTGAAAATATTTAACATTTGATAATTTCTCTGATATAATTAAAGCTTTATGAGATCCAAAGATAGATTTATACATTTTTGGGAAATTGTTATGATTTTAAAGCGATTAACATGTTTTAGTGTTATAGTACTATTTTGTAATAAAGAAATCTAAGTACAATACCAACAAAATAATTATTATAACTTTTATATACATATGTGACAATGTTTGTAATCCTTATATATTTTAATACTATAAATTATTAATAAAAAAAGGCAAAATATATAAAAAAAAAACTATATATTTTTAAAATAAACAACAACAACAAGTAGTTTGAAATATTTAAATGAATTTTTATAAAATTTTAGTTATATTTATTTTAAATTTAAGTTTAATCAATATCATACCAAAACAAAAACAAAATCTCATCATCATTTCAAAAAGAAAATAACAAACTAATTTTTATCTCTTGCAGGTTCCGAATGTGAAAACAACAATGCATCATCTGCGGCAAAAAATGTCATACATGAACAGCAAAACTTTATAAAATGGGTCATCATGCTCACAATAATGGTCAGATGCATTTTTCAATAAAAAATAACATAAACGTAGAAGAAAAAAAAAAACAGAAAAGAAAAACACTTGTTTTTTTAATTGAAAATAAAAAAATAATAAAAATTTAATTAAAATACTTTATGAAAAGAAACCGAAAATAGAAAACAAAATAATATGAAAACAAGGTGAATTACAGATGAAAATAATTTAGAAAAAAAAAAAAAAAAATAATTAAAACAAAAAAAGAAATGTTAGAAAAACCAGCACAATATGTAGTTTAACTGAAAATATTAAAATATAAATAAAACTGACAAAACAGAATTATAAATATACAGACACACACACAAACAAACAAATAGACTTAAAACGAGAAAATAAAAACCAAAAAGTTCAGTTGCAAATCAAATGTAAATTTGCATATGTTTTTTTTTTTTACATATATTTAGCAAATATCCAAACCCTTTAAACAAATTAAGACTACAATGATGAAAAGAAAAATATAAACAAATTAAAAACGTATTTTTTTGTAAATGATAAAACACAACTTCCCCTCTTTTTAAGCCGGCTTTTAAGAACAAGTCATAAATTCTTATTTGCTGATTTAAAGGCAAAAACACAATAATTTTTTATTGAAACCAAAGGCGAAAAAAAATTTAATATAAAAAAAGCCGCACAAATCGTAATAACATTGATTTTTAAAATTGTGACAATTGATTAATAAAATTGGTAAAAAAGAAAAAAAAAAATAATTTTGTAATTATGGCACAAAACCTAAAATGAGACATTTTGATAAAAATCATGACAATTTGTTTGATAATAATGAAAATTTTTTGAAATATAAAATAAAAATTAAGAAAAAACATTAATTATTTTTTTGGTTTTTTATACTAACAAATCCAATAAATTTTTTTAAAAGTGAATGAATTAAAAAAGAAAAATACAATAAAATTTAAACTAAAGAAAGAAAAAAAAATATTAGAAAAAAAATCCCTGAATTAAAAATTTTTTTGTACACGCTTTGTGAAAGTTTATAGAAAAGAACAGAAAAAAACCAAAAAAGATTTTTTAAATAGAGCCATTTAAATACAATAAATAATTAAANNTACTAAATACTATTTCTAAGTACCAAAAACTCAAAAAAGTTAAAAAAAAAAAATATATTTATATTATTAATAAAATAAATTGATTAATAAAATTAACTTAATAAGCAACGAGTTGGTTTTTTATAGAGAAAAAATCTCTAGGTAATTAAATTCTTTACAAAACATTCTAATTTTAGTTTTAAATTCATTTTTTTTTTGTATTTTAATAACTACTTTTATTTCTTTTGTTTTATACAAAAACAAAAAACAAAAAAACACAATTTTATAAATAAAACGATATTGATAAATAATTAGCTTTAAGATCTGTTTTATGTTCATTTCTATATAAATATAATAAAATATTATTATATAATATATAAGTATATAATATACAATATACACTGCATTGCATTACTTTAAATCAACTAAATATAAATGAAACATTTATTACTCGTAATTAAACATTTTCGAATTTCCAAAATAAATAATTTTCATGAGATTTCTTTTAAACAATTTAAAATTTTGTGTTTTTTTATTTTAGTTTTTACATTATTTGCGCCACCAAATAATTTTTTTATTTCTACAAAAAAAATTATAGAATTTGTTATTTAGCCTAAATTTTCTTTTAATAATTGAAATAATTCACCGCTAAATATGTAAATATAATAAACATAGATTTTAGTTGTTTCTGAATGAACTACTTTAATTCTTCAAGTGCAGCTATAGTCCATGAGTGAACAAGAAATTTTTAATTTTTTTTTTCATAGAAAATTTTGTGTATAACAGTATTTTCTATAGAAAATTTTGTGTATAACAGTATTT
>MINK01174916.1:299-10718 GCA_001735545.1 Phormia regina
TTTTTTTTTTTTTTTTTTTTTTTTTTTTGTTGTAACTTATTCGAGTGTGCTGCGAAAATACATTAAAGGGCCCATGGATATACATATTGTAGTAAATAAAGTACTATTTACATTTATCAAGGGTTGTTTAATATTTGTAATAAAAAATAAAAAAGCGAAACATTTAAAATGATTTAAATGAAAACATGTTTAGTAGATGAACAAATAAGAAGGAATTAAATAAATTTTAAAGATTTAAATTTTTAAAAAACTTTAAATTAACATAAAAAAAAGTTATGAAAATTATTAAGTCGCAATTTTGAGTTCATTGGTGAAAGGAATAGAATAAATAAGCGACTAAAATTTATTGTTTATTATTTCATATATGGAAACGTAGAAAAATATTTATTCCTTTAAAACGATTTAATGATTTTTCGTTTCAGTGTTTGAAATTTATTTGTTCATTTGCTTATTTATTTACTAATTTATTTCTTTATTTATTTATTTATTTATTTATTTATTTATTTATTTATTTATCAGTTTATTTATTTATTCACTTATTTAATTTCTAATTTATTTATTTAGCTGTAAAAAGAAATTTATTTAATTTCATTCCAAATAAAAAGTCTTTGTTCAAATTTTTGTTTTTTTGTAAAAATATATTTTATTTAATAGATTTTTTTTCTCTTTTTCATTAAATTGTCAACTATTTTTTTTTAAACTTAACTTAATAATAAAAATAATAATAATAAATTTAAAATTAATAATTTTAAAAAATCTAAAGTATTTACAAAAATTATTAAAAAAAAGAGATTGTTTTTTTTAAAAAAGAAACTTCCCTTGTTGTTTTGAGCAAATACATTAAACAATTTTTAAATTAATAAAATCGTTAATTGCATCTTTACACTTAATAACTAAAAAAAGGTTGAGTTTAATTATTTATGACTCACTAATTACTAATCAACGACGAAATTATAGTTTCTTATTCGAAAATCTCGTGGGACTATTGCATCGACAATGAAAACGAACTCTGCGTACGATTTTATGAGTCGAGCATAAAAATTCGCCGGAATCCTTTAGTTGAGGAGAATTTTATTTCTTAAATTTATAGAAAAGACCAGTGCAATAATCCAGGGGGTCTGTTGAAGTCAGCCAGTTGGGGAATTTCTTTTTGTTTTTTTTTTCTTCTTTGTTTCGTACTTAACACTATATCCAAGATATATATATATTTTTTTTGGTGTGGCGGGGGAGTTTAGGAATGGAGCTGCTACTACTCCTTGTTATATTTTTGGTTTAAAGTTTTTTTTTTTTTGTATTTATCACATTTAGGCAAGAGAGTTGTTGTGAAAACTCCTTGTTGTTGTAGACGGTAATATTTTTATTCCAGTGCATATGAAAAATATTTGTGTTGTAATGTTGATGTGCCGACGGCTTTTCAATTTTGAATCAAACATTAACGTGCACATTAATTTTTCATTTGTTTGTTACACTTAATATGTACCTCGATTGCTGAGCCAGCGCTTTCGGTTAAAACTGAATCCATCAGTTTGTTTGTTGAGGTCTAGTGTCCGCTAGCGCTGCCGCTTTCGTTGGCCATTAGAATACGTTTCCATGCCAATTCCTTGGCAAGCCGTAAGAGAAGATAAGCAATGACGACATCTTGCGCCAAATTAACTTCTCAGTATGGGCGCCATACGGTTTTCTGGGCATTGGTGGCACTCTTTAGTTTGGTAGCAGCTGGTAAAGTAGTTTCGGGTGAGGAGTGGCGAGAATGTTGTGATGATGTTTCATGGAAATAGGGTTTCATGGAGGAGGGAGCCTTTAATTCACATCTATTGCGAGCAGGCAAATTGATAAGTTGTGTAGGAGAGGAGCGTGTAGAATCAATGGATTTATCCAAATCTTCAGTGGAACCATTAAGGCTGGGAACTTGAGGACGTAAGATGGGTACAAAGGCAGATTTAACCACATCGATTTGTTCATCATCAGAATCAGCATCTGAGGCAGATTGCTCGTGTAGAGAGCTGGTTTCTACCGAGGTGTTGAATTTGTTGTTGAGAGCTTGATGTGTAGGAGAGGATGAAGAAGGTCTAGATGAAGCAGGGCTGATATGAGCGGGACTAATGTGTTCGGTGGAGGAGTGAGAGCCCAAAGAAGTATTGTGCAAGTGATTGGGGCGAGCTCTTAAGCCAGCCAAGTTATAGGGATGGAAGGCATGAGGATGAGCAGCCTTTTGATGAGGATGCAATAAATCAGGATGAGCTTGAGCAGCAGCGGCGGCGGCAGCAGCAGCCACAGGATTGAAGGGAAACTGAGGCATGCTATAGGTAGAGCCAGGAGGAGAAGGAATCATACTGGCAGCATTAACAGCAGGAGCACCAGCTGGTGGTGGTGTAATTTGGCTGGGATGATGATAATCAGTAGGTGAAGCAGCCGCTGATGAAGGAGGCACTACAGTTTGGCCATTTGGCAATGGTGAAGTCTTGGCCAAAGCAGGATGATGGACAGCTGCAGCAGCAGCTTGATGGCGGAAGTAATCAGCATAACCATAGGTCATATAGGCAGCATCTAACCAAGCAGGATTTAACATGAATGGATTGAATGCTCCTGGATGAGGATAACCGTAGCCTAAAAAGAAATAAAGAAAAACAAATCATAAGTATAACAATTCATTTAAATCATAAAGAGAAAGAAACTAAAGATTTTTTTGATAAATGAAGGAAACTAAAAAAGGAAGCATTTGAATAACTGTTCATTTGAATAATTATTCAAAGGCTTAAGTTTTTTTTTAAAGAACAAAAAATTTAAAACAAACTAAAAACTTACTTTGCTTACTTCTTGGCTCCCGAGGTCCATCAACCGTAACCTTAATGGCTTTGGTATAAGAGGCAATCTGTACTGGATAAGTGGCAATAGTGATGGTCAAGGTAAATGATTTGCCACGTCCTGAACGGCCCACAAAACGTAAATCATTGAATTTGGCTACTTGATTCTTCATGATGGCGGTGCTGTTGCGCAATTCTCCACAGTAGTTTTCATCATTGCCACACTTAATGGTAACCAAAGTACCATCGGGTACATCATCCAAAGCAATAACTTTGAAGGCTCCGGGCAAAGATTTATTGGAACGCCAGTGATTGGGTAAAGCACTGCACAAGATAGAGGGAGAACCAGTTTGGGCTAATTCACCATGATATTCTTGCAACATTTCATGTAGACTGGCAAACATATCGGTCATAGAGCTGGGCATTTTGGCGGCATTGGAAGTAGTATCGGGTGTAGATGAACCAGTCGAGCTGGCTGAGTTTGTGGTGTTGTTATTGTTGTTGGTAGGCATGGCTTGGGCGGGAGTAGCAACCATGGTGGGACCAGCAGGCAAATGCATATTTAAATTCGTTGTGTTTTTAATAATAATTTAAATAATCCAGATATAGTTCTTTTGTTTTTGTTGTTGGTTAATCCTTGTGTTTTGGTTTATATATATATTTTTTCTTATTTAATTTTCTTTTAATATGATCTTTACACTTTAACTGTTTAAGTAAGACTGTTGTTTAAATTTCAAGCACTTTTTCTTTTAACTCTCTTTTGAGATTTTTTCTTGTTTCTTTCGTTTTTAAATTTCTTTTTCTTTGCACTGTAAATTTAAGGGTATAATTTCTTTAATTATCCGTATGTTACGCTTAAATTTTATTCTTTTTTAGTTTCGTTATTGTGCGTCGTTAAATATTTTCTTTTCGTTACGTTTTGTTGTTTGTGTTTTAAAAAGGAAAAGTAAAACGTTTTTCTTTTTAAATTTTTTTTCTTGTTCTAAATGTGTTCTTAACACGTTCAAGTCGCTGAGTGAACTGACTCTCTGCAACGATCATCAGCAGTATTTGAAGTAAAAATGTGAATCGCTTTATGGGTCGTACGGTTGTTGGTTGGTTAAGAGTATAAAATTTTATTATTGTACGACCCCTTACACAAACACACACACATGCACATAAACACAAATTAAGGGTGCAGGCAGGCAGACAGACTCAATACAACAAACACACGCATACAGGCCAGACCAAAAAGCAAGCAGGTATCAAGCAACCACCATTGCCACAACAACAACCACACAAAAAAATTTCCCATTTTTCCATTGTGGTATATATACGACACCAACAACTACTACAACAAAAACACACACACACAAGAAGGGAAAATATTATAATTTTTTTCGTCTTCAACACTCAACATTTAGCTACAACACAAACTTGCCACAATCAACAGCAACATCATATTATAGGGAGAATAAATAAAAAATAACAACAACAACAAAAAGAAATATAAAAATTGAATGTTTACCAAAAGGAACAGCAACAACAACAAATAAATGAAAAAAAATGAATTGTTGGAAACAATTTTTTTTTCGAAATAAAATATTCTCCCAAGCTCTAAGAGAGCGAGAGCATGGAATAAACTGTTTTTTTCTTTTCTTTTTTTTGTTTGCTCAACATGGGGTTGGGTTCATACAAGATATTGCTTTTGGATAATGGTTTTTCAGCGCGTATTTTTAACAAAATAAAAAAAATAATAAGAAAAAAATGTAATTTTAAAGAGCAGGTCATAAACAAAATAATACTCCTGCCCAAGATTTTCATAGGGATATTGAGCGTATTCCTTCACAGCAGTAGGCCTAGAGTTGGAACAAAAATTTAATATCATTTAAGCTAAAACAGTGGCAAGTTTTTGTAATATTTTTGGCCAATTTATTTTTCAGAACAAACTTTTTTTCGTTTAAGAAACAGATTCATACCTGTTTCCTTATAAATATTAAACACTTGCTGCTTTAAATTTATAGAAAAGATGATGTATCATAATTATCAACTAATGCTCCCAAGAGTATAAAGAGATATTTAGAGAGTGTAACATCTGTTCAAGGATGTTGTGGGGATACAAATTTTGCTTGTTTTCCTTTTAGGGAAGTGACCACTTAAGAGAACATTATTATCCATTTCCGTTTAAGGAAATTTTTTTTATTTAAATCTGGGTTGTGTTGTCTTACTTATAGGGTTTGATGCAAACTGATCTTGTTTTGAGGGATAATCTCAAAACGCGCTGATTATCTCACGAGTTTTTCTTTAATCTGTAAACATTATCACAAAATCTAAGCAATTAGATATGAAAATGGTGGCAGATATGAAAAAAAATTAACACAAAATTCTGTTAATTTATTTGACTTTGAAAATGTTTTAGGAATTATTTTTAAAAATTTGTTTTTTTAAAAAAGGGATTAATGAATTTTTTCATTAATTTAATAACTATCCTAACTGAAACATTAGTTATGTAAAAGGATTTATCATTTTTATAATTTATTTATGATATATCCACAAAAATATATCATTACAATTAATTAAAAATCTTATCACATTAATATTTTGGAAATAATTATTATAATGCTCAATGACAATTGGTCTCAGTTTGACATTACAAGACCAGTCCACTAAAATCTCTATATGAAAGAAATCTTGTCTAATTAAAGGAGTTTTATAGAATAAAAATCATACTCAAAAACCGATCTAACTAATCGAATTATTATATTTTTCTTTATAACAGAAATAAGATCATGAAGATCACTAAAGAATTTAATATGTAGGAATGCAAATATTCTGAAGTTCATTGAGTTTTCTAAAGTCACACAATTAAGAGCCTAGTTTTAAATCTATTTTTAAGCTTAAACAAAATCAAAATCTATGATCAAATTCATTTACAAATTGAATGATCCTGTAGCTTAGTTGAGTTCAGTGATAAAACTAAGATAAAATGAAAATTCAAATGTATTAAAGTAAGAGATCTTATTAAATTAAAGATACCGCTAAATCTGATTAAAACTGATTAAATTCATTTACACAGGAATTGATCCTGCTGCTTAAAAACGGCACTGATCATGTGATCAATGATCAACCTAAATTTGAGTTTAAAAGGAATCAGTTCCTTGTGTAATTCATAAATAAATTGAACTGCTAAATCATTAATCAATACTCTGATGAATCATAGATTTTAAATTTAATTTGTGTTTTAATTTATATCAAAATATTCCTATTCAAACTGATCTTGCTATCGATAAATTTTATTTGCAAAATTTGTGTTAAAAAAGGCATTGCTTCAATGTCTAACTTTATAATGAAATAAAATTTCCAAATTATATATTATTTGGATTATTAGATCTCAGAACTGGGAATTTTGTTTCTTAAAAAATATGAAATTTTTAGAAAAAAATTAAAGTCTGATACGAATATCTCTAATGATATCAAATTGAATTACTAAAGGATTTAATTTTTGATTTGTATAAAGGAACATATTTTTAAAGAAATAGTTCTGTTAAGATAGAGTAATATTTGAAATATGACGATCACTGATATGATCACATCTTATTAAAGAAGAGATTTTATTGAAATTATTCAGATTACTTTTTTCGTAATGAATTCAATAATTTTATATGAATTGACAATATAAAATAAGAATCTAATATAAAAATAGAGAATTTTGGGAAATTGGATTAAACGTATTAATTGTTTTCCCAATATAAGTGATCATTTTTAAAATTCTCTTATTTATTATTAAATATGAATTATATGGGAATTTAATTATTTTATTTATAAATATAATTAATTTTATGGTTTATAATTTTTTAATAAAATATAAAAACAAATTTGTTTATAAAAATGTAGAAATAAAATAAATTTAAGTAAATTTCTAACAACTTTCAGAAGAGGCAATAATAACAAAATCAATTATTTTCGTTGTTTATATTATCAATTTGATGATTGTTGCAAAATCAAACAAAAAATTAATTAATATAAGCAATTTTATAATTGAAGTCCAGTTTTACTTTTTCCTGCGTATTATACAAAACGAATATAATTTTTAGTTTATGAAAAAATATTTAAAATCGATGGTATTTGTAAAGATTACAATTTTCTTTCTGTTTTTGCACCCAAGTTAGTCAAATTTGTTGCTCTGTACCAGCGTCTGAACTTTAGCAAAACTCTTCCGTTATGTGCCAAGTATGATTATTATAGGTCCAACAGTTTAAAAGATACAAATTTATTATTATTTATTTTTAAAATGCCCCAGTGTGATCAATTAATTTAGTTACTGAAACCAATATTTGATCACTATAAACATAATATAGTTTCTGTAACAATGAAAAACATCTATTATTATATTTTATTATATTATTATATTTTTCTTTAAGTTAAAATTAATTTTAAACAATTTCTCAATTAAATTTAATATATATTCATATTTCCGATGCATAATATATAATACAATTATGATCGTTAGCACCAGAGCCTGGAAAACAAATGTATGGAGGCTAGCAGACATCTTCAAAATTACCGTGTTCATTACGGACAAACAATCAGTCCGATGGACGGAAAGACAACCTTAAATCAACTCAGAAATTGATATTCAATCAAGTTGTAAAATATCACAAGTTTTTTCTTATATCGAAATGATAAGCTTTCCAAATTTTATTTTTCCACTTGCCAAAAGGATATTTATGTTGCAATTAAAAGAAACTAAGATCATATATTGTATTAATTTTTAAAAATATTATTTTAGTATGAAATCATATTATTTTATATTTAATTATTTTTCAAATTTATTTCTTTGTTGATTTAAGATTTTAAAATTATTATGATAATTTTAAACAAAATAGTTTTTATTTAATTTCTCAAAATACAAACTTAGGACCATATATAATTAAAAACTTATAGTCTCCTGTTTAATATAACGTTCAAATCTCTTTAAAAACTTAGCTATTCTTTATGTCAAATATGCTTTAAATCGAGTTAATTTAAGTTTAATAATGATAATAATATTAAATCAAAATTTAAAAGCATAAAATGTTAAATCTTATGTATAAAATAGCAGATATAACTAAATCCTCTTTAGACTATATTAATCCTGCATTTAGTCCTAGATCAGTGACAAAGACATATTTAATCTGAAGCTATAAGTATATTTCTTTTTCCATTGATCATAATTTGAGTTAAGAACTTTTCTCTCTATTAATATATTTTAATACTCTCTTATTTCCAAAGAACAGCATAAACTCCCTATTAAAAAGATTCTATTTATAATTTTTTTTACTAACATCATTTGAGTTTAGATATCCATCAACCAAAATCTAATGCTAATAAAAAACATCACTGCTTCGGTCAATCTTTAAACACAAGTTTGTTAGAAAAATAATGATTTTGGACATTGAATTTTTTTATTATAAAAATCCAGCGTATAATAAACGATATAGCCATCAAACAGCAGCTGGCCATTTCCTTAAACAATATTTTCAAGTAGGACATGCCTTCGACATTACATGACATCCAAAAAAGCAAAAGAAAAGTAACTCCCTTTTCAAACAGTCGCGAGCAATGTCGCGTGACGTTCTAAACGCACAGTAGGATATTTTATATATGAAAATATTTTCGTATTTAAAGGCCACAGTACAACATATCAAACTGTGTTTTGTCCAAAAAAAAAGCAACAAGAATTACTTAGATACAATATTTATGAAATCATTTAGACAATTTTTTTTTTTTTTTGACACTAAACTAAATAGCTCTATTAAATTATGCTGCTATGCTGCTCTAACACTCCTGAGCTTAGCTAGCTAAAATAGTAGGTCCTTTTCTATTAGTTATAATAATTTCTTGTTCCTTTAAGGAGCTAAACATTTTCTTAGAAAATATGCTATTGTCTTTGTTTTTGAAGAAAAATTCTGCTTCATTCTTTTTTATTTTATTTCGTCTTCATTTACTGTAGCTTGTAGTTGTATTGTTTCCGGAAACTGTCAAAAATGTATTAGTTGTTGTTGTCTTGTATTTAGTGTTGCTTTTTTCGGGAGCAATTTTCACGCTTCATCTTCATTTTCATTCATCGCCTGCTGATCATGCTCACAAATTTTAGAGTTTCTTTTTTGCTGAATTTTGTAGTCATGTTGTTTTCACATTTTCATCGTTCAGTTACCGCTGAGCGTTTGTAGTGTAAGGATCATTCTTGATACCGAGTTTAGTCCTTTTTGGCCATGCGTCGGCGTATTGATCGTAGTTTGCTCAGTGTTTTTTGAGTGCGCAATTTTTAGGCCAAAGTGAGAATGTATGAAAACTGTGATCATGTTGAGCTCATAGCTATTTGTAATTATCAGCTAGTTAAATGCTAAAACAAGCGTGTAATAGTTTGTTAATATGACTAGGAAATTTTTTAAAATTTTCAGGATGTTTAAGAAGTAGAAAAAGTATTCAGAGAATTAAGGAAGTAGAGAGTGTGGGAATGTTAGTTTTAAGAGACTTCTTATTTGGAAATATATTTTAAAGGAAATTATAAAATATTTAGAATATATTTTGTTGTGGATGGAAAAGTATTTAAAATGTTGTGAATTTAGGAACTAAGTTTTCTATTTTATATAGAAAATATAAATTATTATTTAAATTTCAATTAAGGAATAAGAATTTGAATTTTCGACACTATTAAATTATTATTATTTTTAGAAAAAAAAAAGTATTTTGTAATTTTGTTGTCAATCAAATGGTCTTAATATCTCTATAATTGTTGACCGAATTAAAACGACTTGAAGACAATTTTAATCAGAATTTTTTGATATTTTTTAAACAAAATCAGACAATTCATTTTCGAGATCTACTTCAATATATAGCGCAACGTCTTTAATTTTAGAAACTGCGATTTATCACTCGACAATTAAAAAAAAGTAGATTGGAGACTTAGTACATATTAAAGCCATGTAACCGAAATAACTGAGAAACACATTGCCTCAGAAATTATTTAAAACTTTATACAATTTTGTGATTTTATTCTAATTTAGAAACAGTATTTCAAAATATAAAATACTTTTGGTATGTCATGTTTGAAGGACCAATTTTTAATTAATTTTAAAAAACGCTTGATAATAATTCTGATTTTGTAATAAAAAAATTTATAATTATTCTTCAAGTAATAAAAAATATAAATACAGTATATAGAGTTAACTATGATTTAATCAATAAATTGTTATTTTATTCTGAATTTAGGCAAACTTTTTCTTCTTATACATTTATGTAGTCAGAGCGTTACAATCCAGCTCGAAGGACCATTAATACATTGTACTTATAGTATTTTAAAGATCTGATTATTCTGATAATTTTTGAGATAAGGATTAAAGAGAGACCGATTTGAAAGATTAAAAATGTTATTTAATTCTGAATTGGAAAGCAAATTACAGCATTAATAGGATCAGGTATGGGAAATTTCCCTCCCCAAAATCAAAATTTTTAATGGAAAATATATACAAATTCTTAAAACTAAGGGAAATAGTTTTGAAAATCATTATATTTTCCCCCCAAAATCTTGATCAGGATCCGCGCCTGAATAGGATCAAGTTAGAGAACCTATCTTCATCATCTTTCAGGTTAT
>MINK01174917.1:0-13718 GCA_001735545.1 Phormia regina
ATATATATAATATGATTCAGTGAACCATATTAAAATTTTGATTGTGTGTAATCATTGAATGATAAACGTTGCTATCATGAACATGGTATTATTCAAATCAAAGAGAAACGGCTGTACAATCACTGAATAGTAGTAATGATCATGGTGTGAACATGTTTTTTTTTTCTGCGTGTATTCACCACAGAAATTTGCAACTTTACAAAGAAAATTTGCATCGATATCTGTGAACATAAATTTTGCACAAGTTACTTTGCAAGGGTCTAGCAAAGTTACAATTTCTGAGGTGAATACCTTTAATATTATTTAAGTGGTTCCAAACGATTTTTTTTATAAATGGTAGGGTATTCAATTAATCGGGATTTCATATTAATCGCTTTATATGATAAATAATTATTTTAGACTTTCGAACTAATACTATAAAATGTTCTTCAAATTCGACTTTAATAAAACACTCTTTTTAATATAATTCTCTTTTTTTCTGTGTTAGATTTATTCTTTATTATAAGTATATAATCCAGGATCGAAAACAATATTATTATTTATATTGTCACTAGTTCAAGTTAAAACATAATATCCAAAGAAGTAATTAAAAACCTAAACTTGGGATCAGTAGTAGTGCAAAGTCAGATAATATCCAATGAATTTAACATCGGCTTATCATTGGAAGATGTTCTATTTCTGATACCTTTTAAGTGAGAGGAAAGTCATGAATAATGAAATTATGTTTTGTCGGATAACCGAATAGCATTTAATCGCTTTGATACCCCTATAAATAGTTCCTATAATCTGTGCGCTTAAATTTATGTTATGTCTTTTAGTTTAAGAGATATTCGGGTCAAAAGAAATTTTTACTAATTTTAAGCCTCGTTTTTTATTTTTTTTAAGCTTTTTGGGCTTAATATCGACCTTAAATTTTGTAAAAATATTTATGATCGATTAAAATAAAAATAAAGAATTTTGTCCATCAACCGATCAATTTTATTTTTTCGAAAGAATAATTCAGAAAATAATTTCGAAACTTCTTTATAAAAACGAAGTCCCTAGAATAAACAGAAGCTTCAGAAAGTCGTAATTCGGGTTTAAAACCGTATTTTTGAGCATATATCCGCCATTAATAAACATATCTTGCCGATTTTCAATATCAAAATTCTCGAAAGCCTGTCCGATCGTTTGTTGTATATGTTATCTATGTCAGTTATCGATAGGCTTTATAAACGCCATTTCAACCGACACACGGACGATCATGGTCCGTGCCGGTCATAATTTTCTACAATGATCCAGATATTATCCAACGAAAATTGTGGAAATTAAGAACGGAATGACAAACTTATGTGCCCTTTACACCTGTGGTACAAGATATAATTTTTCATATCAATGGGTTATCTAGGATTGTTTTGGAAATATCAAATTATTAGAGAAGATAATTATTTGAGAAAAACAAAAAAAAAAAAAGTCAGGAAATACTTACCTAATAACAGGTATGAAAAACCAGTCTACCTCGAACATTGTGTATTTACATTTTAATTCGGGGAGTGATATTAAAATGACCTGTGGAAAACTGTGGAGCAATATTTTGAATCATGTAATATATATTTCATTTTACTATGTTAACTGAAATTTATGTGCGATTTTAAAATTTTTATTTCATTATTGATTTTGAGTCAAACGGTGTACTTTTGGGTGGGTTTAGGAAGATTTTTTCTCTGCGTTACAATATTTGCACAAACACATAATACCCCAACCACCTAGGGGGGTTTAGGGTATAAATAGTAAAATAAAAACGTAAAAGTTATCAAAAGTTGTTCAAAATAAAAAAACTAAATTGTCCAAGATTTGGCGTTTGTCAAGAACTCTTAATTCGGCAGAATATTTCCTGAAAATCAAAGAGATTTTAAAGGCATAAAATATGTGAATTAAGCAGTTGTGTTTGTTCGGTCGTTCTTAATTAATAGTCAATTAATATTTCCTTTTTGTTTTCAATCAACATATTTGTTTAATTTTGCATATACATTAACTGAATGCTATATAATTTACTTAAGCTTATCTTAATTAAAAAGAATGAAGAAATAATAAAGCATTGTGAAGCCTTTTCAATGGTTCAAAGTATAAATTCATTGAAATAAACTTACATGTTGTTTGAGTCAATGAACAAATTCATTGAAATGGAAAAAATATGGTTTTAGTCGGAAAATAGGTTCATTAAAATCAAGTGACTGGATTTATGTACTAATAATTGAAATTATTTATATTACCAAACAAACGTATTCATTAAAACAGTGTGTGAATAAGTTAAATCAATGAACATGTACGTTAAATTTTTAAACATTATATATGTTAATGTACATAGAAAAAAAATCACAAATTAACAAATATATATGAAAATAATGCATTCAATTAAAAACTTGTTCAAATTTGCAGTTTTCTCACCAAAATGATTATATTAATCAATAACAAAAAAATATTTCCAATTGATATATTAATCAAATAGTTGATTGATTAAATTAAAAATGTGTGTTTTATTTTATTTTTACTTGAATATATTTATTACATTTTGATAAAAATTTATATAACTTTGTTAATTGAAAAAAAAGACGGTAAAAATTTTTTAGGGTACAATTTCATTAAATCAACGAAATTTTTCATTGTATTTATGTATTATAAATCATAATTATAAAACTTAATCGTTTTCTAACGTTTTTTTAATATTTTGTAAGCATCTATCTGCGTTTAAAGTTTCATTAAAAATTCGAAAAAACAACGTTTTCGAAACAGCTCTCGATTTTCAGAAATAGTTTTTGTAGGCTAAAGTAAAAACTATCATTTGAACAGGGTCTGTACATAGTATTGCAGGTTAATTGGGTTTGTATTTTAGGTCATATATATAATATTAGATAACCTTGTAATTGTTTATTATTTTATTTCTTTTTTTAATTTTAAAAGTATTAAAATTCTCTCTTGTTTTCTTTACAGGTAAGCGGAATAGTGTTGATATTTTAAGGTAATTATTATCATTTATTTTGCTCTACTTAAATTTATTAAATATAATATATTCTAATTTATTTTTCACATCACAGATTTTAATTTATGATTATTTTTAAAACACAATTTCCTTATTCGGCAGGCTTTGAAACAGATATTTTTGCAAAAACCTCTGCTTCATTGATTTTCTGCACCAAAGCAGTTGTTGAGGCATAAAAAGAGAAGAAATTTTAGTTGCCACAGGAAATACAAGTTCATACTCGTATTTTAATATAATATTTTTATTTATTTGTTGTTATATTAATTTATTTTTATTTGTTTCATCTCATTGCTGCTACAAATTTGGGATGTTTTTTTTTCATTTGTTATTTCATTGCAAATTAGTTTAATTTTGGGGTATGCAACATGCATCTCAACTATTTGTGTCTTATAGGTTTGGCCTTATGTAGCAGCAGCAGTAAGGTGTGTTATTTTCAATATTTTTTGATTTCAATTTGATTTTTTTTTGTAAATTTTGTGGGCTGTTTTTTTCTCTTCTTGTTGTTCATTTGGTTTATTTTATTATTTTTATTTTCTTTATCATCTTTATGGCTTAGAAATATGCGACCAGGGATGGTTATACCAAATACAGGCATATATGAATGAATTGAAGTTTTTTTCTTCTCAGCAGTGGAAGAAACAATCTTTACTATGGTCACGTTTATGGGTTCATATTTTTTTGTTGTTGTAAGATTTAGTTTGTTGCCAGTATATTCGACATAAAAGTGCATTCGCCTTTTGTGTGTTTTTTTTTTGCGAAGTTGAATATTCGACACAAATTAGTTTAGCACATGCAATGCTTGTTTTTTTTGTTTAATTTAAAGGGGGAGCCAAGGGAGTAAGTAATAGAGACTTGATTAGTTTTTTTCTTTTTAAAATTTTTTTTCTTGTGGTAGGTTGTGACTAGATTCCCTCACATAGACCAACAACAGGCAACCTTAAGTGATGTTGCACATGAATGGAAAATTTTAAATGAATGCCACATATTTTAAGCGTTTCGTTTTTAGTTGTTGTTGTTAGGTTTTTAACTTTGATGTTGCTGACTTTTATGTCTAAAAATTTGTTGATTTTAAAGTTATTTAACTAAATTTTAATTAATTTTCTTAGAGTTTCAAAAAAAAAAGATCTTTTAACTCTTTTCGTGTCTTTAGATAGCTTTAATCGTTAAAATCATTATGATCATGCATTGATCATAAATTTTTATAAATTTACTAACAAATTATTTGTAACTTTTGTGAGTTTATTTTTGTAGTTGTAGGAAGAAGAGAAGGCAGGAAATGTTACTGCCCTCCATTAGCACAGTTGGTTTATGGTTTTTTTTTTAATGTGAATCTATTAAAGAATCACATTAATTTTGTTTTTAATGAAAAAAAGGGGGGAAAAACTATAAGGATCGAATGTTAATAGAGACTTGAGTAGCCTTTGGGTTACGCTACACTGATTATTAAATAAATATGGATCAAGGATCTGTAGTTTGTCCAGACTTTTGTGTNATATNNATTTAGAAAGATTTAATTGTNNTTTTTCTTAAGNCCTTAGAAGTCAAANGTAAGTTAANCCTTTATACAGCCCTAGATCGTAGGTCTTTATNTAGTTACATATTGATTGTTATATANNTTGGCTNTAAAGTCCCATATTANNTNTAATNATAAAGTCNNATANTAAANGTATATNTAGTCATATTGACTATAATCGTAGTTCTTGANNTAGTCTNATATTGACTTTAATCGTAGTTTTTTATATAGTGTTATATGGATTGTAATCGTAGGTCTTTATANAGTCTTATATTGACTGNAATCGTAGGGTNTTTANATAGTCTTATANTNANTGTAATCGNANGTCTTTANATAGTCTTATATTGACNGAAATCGTAGGATCTTTAAATAGTCTTATAATGACTGNAATCGTACGTCTTTATATAGTCTTATATTGACTGAAATCTTTATATAGTCTTATATATAAATTAAACAAGTTTCCAATCGTTGTTTTATTGGCTCTTTTTGGCGGTACCAAAGTAAGTTGAACCTAACGTCGTAAACGCTGTTAAAGATCTGGTTACAGAGTGTCGTAATTCGACATCCGACTTGAAGGACCATAAACAAGTTTCCAATTGTAAATTGCCTTTTTGGCGGTACTAAATCAGAGTTTGTGGACTGTAATTAAACAACAGCAGAATGTGGTGTCTTATCCATTTGGGTTTCGTTGAAACCTAAACAGTAATGTATTGGTTCCAATTGGTTTTTATATAGTAATGTATCGGTTGCAATCGTTGTTTTTTAAATAGTCTTTTATAGACTATAATCGTAGGTCTTTATATAGTTATGGATCGGTAGTAATTGTTGTCTATTTATAGTATTATATTAATTGTAATCGTAAATCTTTATATAGTTTTTATATAGTATAATATTGGCGATAATTCTGGGTCTTCATATGTTATCATATTGGCTATAATCGTAGGTCTCTATATAGAACTAGATTGGTTGTAATCTTAGGTCTTTATAAATTTATACATTGGCAGAAATTATAGGCCTTTATTAAGTTATAGATGAACTGTAATCGTAGGTATATATATAGTCCTATGTTGACTGTGGTCATAGATGTCTATATAATCCAAAATTGGCTATAATAGTAGTTCTAGATTTGATTTATATGTTGTTCTTTATTAAGTCGTAGATTGTACTACATTACATTGAATCGGAAATATTTTTATTATCCTCAGCTTTAACATTGGTTTTAGATAGATAACAAAACCTAAGTCCTATGTATAAGTCGGTATTAACTTTTAACTTATGACTTTATATAGATTTTCAATAAACTTTTAGTTCTGCTTAGCTGAAAAATCATATAATAACTTTTTTTCTATTATAACCAGTAACATTAAATTAAATTCAAATAAAGTTATGTCAGTTCATATTATAAATTTAAACTTTTAAATCTTTTAAACACTTTTAAAACATATACACACATACATACATATTACACCACATTAACTCCTATGCGGAAAATTATGTTAAATATTTTGTAGTTGTCTTACCATACCAGGTGAGAATTCCCAACATGAGCATGTTTTCCATTTTTGTTTTTTCTTAAAGAATTCATTGCACTCCGTCGACCAACCAACCAGTTTGTTGTTTTTCTTATAAATTGTAAATTAATTAATTTATCTGTACTTTTTTGTAACTATTTTTCTTTCATAATGTGACTGTATGGACTTTAAGAAAAAAACTTAAAAAACACAAATAACACACAACAAAACAATCTACTGCTTTTAATGACAGCCAGCGCTCACATGGAAAAATTACTTCTGGCGCCTTATGTGGGAAAAGAAATATTTACTTGTTCGCGTTAAACGTCTTAATGCACCCTCATATCTCATACATATATCTGGCCACAGTAAAACCTTAACAAACGCAAAACAAAAATAAATTTGTTTTTTAGTAAAATAAACATTTTAATTACTTATTGCTTTAAGTAAGTGGTACATACTTACATAGTTAGTTGCAATTAAAATTGAGTTGCAAATTTGTTCTTTTTATTTAAAAGCAAAAATAGTGACAATTTTTATTACGAAAAATGCTAAGTCAGGAATCTAGGTCGTGGTAACTATGATTAAAATTTAGTAATTTAGGTAAATTTATTATTAAGAAAAATATTTGAAAGTTTTAATTGTTTTAAATTAAAAACTCTGGTAAAATGAAAAATATAGATATAGTAGCATTTGGAAACGGATGATTAAATTAAAAAAATGATTTAAAATAAAATAATATTAATAATTTTTTTAAAGGGAGATAAACATTGAATCAGGTTAACCAAAAATATTATTTTAAATTCACAAAAAATTATAAAAAATGCTCTTAAAATATTATTTTCTCTTCGTTAATTTTGTACTTAAAAATATTTTATTAAATCATGACTTTACAAATTTTCAAGATCGGATTTCCAAAAAGGTGATCACTGTAATAAATATATGGTAAATATGTAAACTTATTCTCTAACTATAAAGTTTGCAAAAATATTCCCTTTAAATAGCTAAAATATGCTCTAAAATAAGGATTTTCCATGAAAATATGCTACTAAGCTTTAATTATGCAAAAAATATGTTACGACTCGATGTCAAAATTCTGAAAAAATAATCAGTTTTCCTATTAAGCCCAAAGAAAAATATCATTTTACATTTCTTAGCCTGGAGAATTAAATAGAATTAGTACTGGAATTTTTGAAGTGGAACCCGAGGTTTACTTTGAAGAATTATCATTGAAGTCAAAGTGGAATATGTTTCAATATTTTTTTAAAGATATAGTAGCATCCAGAAAAGCCTATAGAATTATAATTTACTAACCGATCTTAATGTGATCTTGAATTGAGTTATTCCACATCAAAACGGACAAAAACTAATACTTTCAAACTGAATACCCTTTATGGTTCAATATTCTTCAAAACTTTTAAAGTATATATTATACAATTCTAATTACTATTTAATAGTTAAAGATATTGGCTTTAAAGAGGCATGAATAAACTTCGAAAGTTCAAAGGTTAAAATCGATCATATTTAAAAAAATGTATTTAAAAAATTATAACATTGTTTTATACCCGAGCCAAAATTAGGAGTTATAAAATAAAATATGGTAAATATGTTAAATTTAATATAAAAATTTTTACTTTAGTTTATATTATATAACTTCCAAACTACAAGCAGCGAAAAAACATGGTTCAGTTGAGGATAAACTAAGAGCAACATACTATGATTGTAATATATGATTCCAGGTTATAATAAGTATATTTGTATGTTCATTATTCTGATTGCATTTACTCATTTTTTCCTCATTTAATAATTCGGTTTAATCATATTTATAACTTTTTTATAATATTTCTTTCGGTTTTACAATGTTTTTATTATTTAATATTCCCATTTTTAGGATTTTTCATATATATGGTTTTATGCAAAAAATGTTTTAAAACATATTATAATTCGGTGAACTATATTAAAATTTTGATTGTGGGTAATTATGAAATGATTAAAGATAATCATAAACGTTGCTATCATGAACATGGTATTATTGCAGTCAATGAAATACTACTATATAAACATTGAATAGTTAAGGTGATCATGCTGTAATCATGTTTTTTCTCTGCGTTTAGAGTTCAGTATAAAATTTTGCACAAGTAACGAGAAGTGTTAAAAATTAAAAAAAAAATATCGTTTTTGGTTTTTTAAAAGTCCAATTTTGACCTTTGAACTTTCAAAAAAATAAATTATCTTATAATCAGTGTTGCCACTTCATGTTTAATTACATATATCGTGTGTAATTTTTATTCACATGTGAAGCCCATTGGTAATCACTCTCATTCATAGAGGCTTAAAAATTGTTTTCTTTTTACAATACTTTTATTAAAAATACACACGAGTGGCATTTTTGACAACTTGGATTTGCTTCTGACAATTAGGTATCTAAAGTACTAAAAGAAATAAATCCAGATTTAGTTTTAATAAAATGCTCTTGTCATTTAATATAATCGAAGGCTGAAGTTTATAAAATATTATGACGCTAGTATTATTAGAACAATATGACCTCTTAGGCGGTCCAAAAACACACATTAATTTAGAATTTTTGTTTATAGTTAAGGCCAAAATATATACAAGTAGTCCGGCTCTTTGACAGAGGTACCTAACTGTAAGAGTGTGTTTGTAATAAAAACTTAAATATATTAGTGCTAATATTTCTAATTATATATTTAATTGATAGCTTTTACATTAGGAAAAGAAAGTCATGTGTAATTTTGCTTCAGATGTGTAATTTGTTCATAGGATATGTGTAGTTAGTAATGTGGGCATTTCAACTTAAGATAATCTCCTTATTATTTATCATATGAAACTAAAGATAGGTATATCTTATTCGATTATCAGTTCGAAAATTTGTTCTTTCCAATTTTTTTTTCAATAATAACGGTATTTACCGGTATTTTAGTTTCATATGATATAATTTCAAATGCCGTTATCGATACCGTTACCGAAATAAATTTAATACCGATACCATTATTCGTTACGGATTCCAATCTTGATTTAAAGTCAATACTAATGAACCAAAAAGCTAAAAAAATACGTCAAAATTCAAATTCACTTAAGGCCATATATTCATCAAACGTAAGATATCGAACAAAATGTTTTCAGATTAATTTTGATTTTTTCTAAACTAAAATAAATTTCATCAAAATCAATTTACTATTTTCACAATAAAATAAATAATAGATATAAATGTTGTTATTGTTGTTGCATGATGATTTTGTGATGCATTTTTAATGACAGTTATAAAATATCCAAGACAAGTTATGGAGGCAATAATATAAAAAAATCAACAAAAATGAAAAATAAAAAAAAAAATGCTAAATATGTACATAACTATTGTTAATTGAGAATATTAATGAATTGTTATGGGAAAAAATAACACTTGTTAACCACAGGATACATTTATGTATGTACATATATCTCAGGTTCCATGATTATGTGAGATAAATAACCAAAAGGCAAATATTAAAATATAAATGCATACGAATATATAAAGACTGTGAATGAGTTGTTGCTAATAAATGTTAAATCATGCTGCATAAAAACTTTTTTTTCATTTTTATTTTTTATTTGTTTTTATATGCAGCAATATTTTTTGTTTTATTTGACATAATGTCACATTCACTTAGTAGACGGACACCACAAGGCAATTTGATCCTAAAAATTTTTATTATTTGTTTATTATTATTATATTTTTTTTAGCCAACCAACCCACCACCACCACAACTAGATATTTAACATCCAAGTTAATGTTTAATGGACAGATGGACGGACGGACAGGTTAGATAGGCGAACAAAACGTTAGATATTTTATTTACTCGTATTAGTTAGTTAAATATTTAAATATTATTATAAAGTGTATTGTCCATGGATATGAAAAAAAAAAATAAAAAAAAAATGCGCAAAAATCAAATGTAATTATCACCAAACAATAAGTACAGGTTACATACATAATACCTATAAGATGTAGAGGACTGACTGACTCGCTATGTTTATATCTAATATTTATTTAATACAAGTTTATGTTTTGTATTCATACTTGTTGTTATTTTTATTGTTGTCTGAAATTTAGAGAGAGAAAAATAAAAGATCTTTAAAGTCTTTTGATCTGGTTTATTTATTTATAATTTTATGTTGGAGTTTTTTTTTTTTTTGGTTTTTGATTATTTGGCTAAAACTTTAGCCAAATATATTTTTAGAGCATTTGTTTGCCTTTGTGTTTTTTTTTAAATTTTAGTTATTTGTGGTGATTTTTTTCTTGGTTAATGACACCAACTAAAGTAAATAATTTTTAAAGTCAGAATTATCATTTTAGAGTGATTTTAAATAAATATTTGTTATTCAATATATTGAGGCAATCAATTCAATTAGTTGCTAGTGTTTTTGATAATATTGAATTAAGAAATACTAACTTGACCATGGAATTAATTTGGAACAATATATGACTACTCTACGGGAAATTGGTAGCAATTGGTGCAATAGTACCGGTCCCTCAATACCATTCGAGTACCAATTGACTTTTAACAGTTAACAAAGTTCCAGTTAAGTATTAATTGACTCCTAACCGTTATCAAAGTTAATGTTGAGAATCAGTTTAACCAGTGAGAGCTAATGAGCATTAAGCAACTCTAGGGCAATAACAATCTGTGGCTGCGTGATAAGCGTGTAAGACTATAAAACATGAAATAAGTAAAAGTAACCCGGGTTCGATTTGGGGGTGCCGCCATCGATATTAGCAAAAGAAAAAATATATAAATTGTAAATACTAAAAAAAAAAAATTAAAAAAATATACAAAATTAAAATAATTTCCTATTTGTTTTTACAAAATTGTTTTATATTTATTAATATTGAATATGCCCTTTCGGATTAGTTATGTGATCTGTCCCAAAACTGGTTAAAAAGGGTGAATTTTTACCTCCTTGGCCAAAGTCTTATTAAAGCGGCATACAAAGTGTTAGAACTAAAACCGATCCCTATCACTTTGAACCAATCACGTGACATATACAAAATTGTTTTATATTTATATATATTGAATATGCCATTTCGGATTAGTTCTATAATCTGTCCCAAAACTGGTTAAAAAGGGTGAATTTTTACCTCCTTGGCAACGTCTTGTTAAAGCAACAAGTCCAGCTTATTTAAAGTGTTAGAATTAGAACCGATCCCTGTCACTTCGGACCAATCACGTGACATGTTTTATGTAAGTTCTTTTACCTCTTGGATAATTTCAATTAGAAGTTGACTAAACAGAAATGGATTAGTTACATAGAGAGAAAAATCTGATAAAAATACATATATACAGATATACATATAAGTACTGGTTAATTACTGTTTCTTTTAACAATGATATACACATTCAGATTGAATTTATAATTATTCTCCGTCCAAATTCCAAAAAATGAATATAAGAGCTAATGTTTGAAACAAAAGACAATGGGGTAAAATGGGAAACATTCGGTACTTTTTTGTTTAAAATGCTGTATTTTCACGATATCAATAACATATTTTTAGTAATAAAAACCTTGATATGTTGACATATATTTAAGTCCTTTTGATCCTGATTATCTTCATGTAGGGTAGTCTTTATGTACAGTAAAAGATCTACAGGCAGTAAGATCATAGTATCTGATTAGAAAATTGTTGTAGAATAAGATAAATTGGCCCACTTGCAGTTTGACGAATATACCTCACAAGCAAGTGCGGATCCAAGGGGATCGGGGAAAAAATGAAAATTCTTAATGAAAAATTTGTACTAAATCATAAAATTTAAGGAAATAGTTGTGAAAATCATTATATTTGGCTTCTCCAAAAAACTTTAGCTGGGTCCGCCCTTGCCCACAAGTGGTATTTTTTTTCACCCTTTATAGGAATTTATGAAAACATATGTTGCAAATTCTTGTACTTTACTATCAGGTTTATAATATAGTAAAAAATCGTTAATTAATTCCAATACCCACAGAGAAATATTTGGAAGAGTGTTTTCAACAAACTAATATCATTCTCTGCGTCCACAAAAGCTAACAAAAATAAATCCACCTAAAAAGAATGTTGATGAATAGAGCTAATGAGACAAAGAAAGCGGATCAATTTCGCTATATTTCAAATGAAAAACCTTTAAATCTGTTCAAAATTATATGAAACTCATGGGTTACATTTTCTACATAAAAAAGGTCTTGCACAGTGGATCAGAAACGAAAATTTTTGGAATAACTGTAACTTCCAATAGGTTGTTTGGATTTGCGTGTAAGTACCCATAACTTAAAACAAAATTTATGTTTTTCGTCCAATTTTAAATATTTTTGTTTTCGAGTTATTTGTTTTTTTTTCTTTATATATTATATGTCCCAGTATTTGCGACATATTTTGTTAGTACTTTCTTTACATAAGTATTGAAAAAAAATTGAGGTCGATATCTCCACAGAATCCAAAAATAATAGCGAAATTCCAAAAATTATGATTTTTTGTATTTTTTTTCTCTAAAATCAATTTTTTTAAAAAGATATAGAAATTTTATATTTTTCCGGAAAGTGTCTTCACAGGTATGACTTTAAAAAAGAAAATAATTGCAATAAGATAATCAACCAAGGTAACAATTCTCTCGAATTTGACCCATTTTAAATACAAGTTTTGACTTTAGCCTATATTTTCTATAAGTTTACAATCAAAATATATGGGACTTTGGAAAAATGTGTATTTTAAAGTCCGAAATGTCACTTTATGAAAGTAATAAATAAAATAAAATAAATAAATAAAAATATAATAAACAGTTACTTTTCCTTCTCTGGCATAAATATGTCTTTCCATTTTAAATTAGATTAGGCTTTAAATAGAATTTTTATTAAAACGTTTTACACAATATTTTTATAAAAAATTGTGTGTTTAAGAATATTCTTCAGTATATCTTTGTGACCGCCTAGGAATGTCCTTACGGACTCCTTGTGTTTTGCGTACCTTCATTTGAGAACCGTTGCCCTCTACTATCATAGTTCATTGGGTTATTATGCGTTTGTACAAATTTTATGGAGATCGGTCCATAATTCCCATATAAGACCCAATTTTGGAAATCACCCAAAATGTCACGTGTACGTGTAGTATCAACGTCCCAGCAAAAATAAACAGAAATCATTTTTAAGGTAGTTTATTTTCACTACTTCCAAGTATCAATATATTTTCGGGATCTTAAAAAGGAATAAAAACAACATCCAAAGATGTAATTAAAAATATATTCAGAAGATCTTTTTTCGAATGTTTATTACGAAAAATTAATTTTATTAAAAAATTTATTCGTTTATATATAAATTCCATTCAATTTTCCTGCAGCAATAAAAGGAAAAATCCAAAGAATCCGTTTTTCATAACATCGTGGACATGACTTCATATTCATTGAATAGGTCTCAAAAACTAAAAAGAGAACATCTTCCTATGACAAGTCTATTGTTAAATTCATTGGAAATGATCCGAATTTGCACTACTTCTGGATCACAAGTTCAGGATCTTATTGATTTCTTTGGATGTTCTTATTTTCTAGGAAGTTGTAATAACGAAAAGTTTTAAAGTTCACTTTATACCTCACTTTAATTAAAGTTACCTTTTACTATTACGAACATTAAAGGCAAGTTGTAATAATGGCCCTTA
>MINK01174919.1:268-13995 GCA_001735545.1 Phormia regina
TATTTGCACAAACACATAATACCCCAAACACCTTTGGTGGTGTAGGGTATAAATATCATGTCTAAATGTTTATTGAAAATTAATCAATACACAATGGGCTTAATGGTGTTCGAGTGCATTCGCTTTGGCAGTCCACCCTTCTAACTTAACCTATATTCAAAATTAAGTTGTTCTAAGTTAGAAATGTCAATGATAAAAATAAAGATGTGTTTGTGAGAGTGAGAAAAATGCACATAACGAAAAGATGCTCTTCTTCCACTTAAATTTATTAATATTAAACTAAAAGATATCATTCCTCCAACTTTATTTTAAAACATTATTATTAAAGAAATTGATTTCACTGGTCGACAAAAAATCCTCCATTAAAAACAAATAGTTAGACTTCATGGATTTAAATGTGCTAAACATGACTCTCGTTTCAGTTTTTTCCGTCGGGTCTGAATTTATATGTCTAATTTTTTGCATATAGTTAGGCATTTCCCTAGTGAATTTTATCATAACTCAAGTACAGTGTCTACGAATTAGTATCCAAAAAAATTGTTACTAAAATTTTATTTCATATATGAAAACATCAAATATATTTAATGCAGGTAAATCATCAAGATCGATATACAAATAAAGATTTTATTCACAGTTAAGTGAAAATACCTATGTACACCTGCAGTTAAATAAAATTACAGTGGTAGGCAAAAGAATTTGTTTTTTAAATAGGAGGTCTAGATGAATTTTGACAAGCTAAAGTTTAAAATTTTTCTATCACGTACTTGACATCAAAATCCATATATTTAATAGCATTTAATAATTTTCTTGGATCATTTCAAAAAACAATTTTTTCTGCTTTCTAAATTAGTAAAATTTAGAGGATATTTTGAAATTTTTGGTTTATAATTTACTCGAAAATTTAAAGTGTCATTTTGTTCTAGAGCGTAAACATTTTCTGTATTCGAGCTATTAAATATGACACATATTTCAATGGAATTGAGAGCAAGAACTTTTCATCTGTAGGCATATGACGAACAATTAATATTATATTAAATTTAAACACACAAAACTCACAAACAATTTTCGAACTTGATTTTAAAATATACAATTTATTTAATTTTAAAATTACAATACATCAAACATTTGCTTAAAATATAAAAATATAACATTTAAAATTTTATAAAAAATACATTCTCGTTACATAAATTTCATTAATATTAATAAAAAATTAACTATTTTGACTAGCTACTGCAGCCACTAGGGCTGCTCCTCTACCAGATCCATCCTCTGAAAGCATCAAATCAAACTGAATTTTAGGATTAATCAACTTTTTAATGGCCGATCTCATGTAGGCATCAAATTTAGGATGGAATCTGTAGACAGAACCATCAATACCCACTACGACTTTTGGCTCATCTATTCTATTTATTAAACCACTTATGCCCACAGCAACTAAATTAGCAGCACGCTGTGCTACACATTCACAAATATAACGTAATTTTTGACAATCTTCAACGGACGGCCTTTCAATTCCAAATATTTGTTTTATTATATTGCGAGTTTTCTTACATTCGGGAAAGGTATCGGCTTCAATGTCGGATATCATACTGGTTTCAAAACATTCGACTTCACTTGTCAACTTCTTTATAAATTCTTGTTTATTTTGTGATAATACAAATATTAAATTCTGTTGAATGGCATCGATTAGTATTAAACGTACCAGATCGCCTAAATACATGCCTACAAAGAAAAATATTATTTATGTTTATATTATTATGTTAATTTATTGATATTTCTAACTAAAAATATTACATTAATATTTATAATTTTATTATATTAAAATTTGCATTTACAATTATTAAGCGAAATAATAAAATCTAAAGAAGTAGCTGAATTTATATTATTAATAATTTATTATTTAAAATAAAATTTATGAGATACGTCGTTTAGAAATCATATCAAAATCACCTGAAGTATATAAGTTTTATATACCATCGTGTTGAGAAGCTTAATTTGTAGCAACAAGATTTTTAAGGAAGCTTATGATGATTTTGTCAATTTCTGAATTAATATTAATGTCTAAAATTAGATGGATTAAAAAATTGATTATGAGATACAATAAGAACTGAGGAATACAATTTCGTCACGGTTGATAAATTTCAGTATTAAAAAAACATAATTTTACATAAAAAGACATAAAACTCAAACTTCTAACTAAAGAAGTTAAAATTGGTGACCAATACTTTTTTCGTCCTGGGTACATATTTCATTAAAAATAAATATAAAATAATGTTTTCACATTTAGGAAATTAGAATTATTATCCACTAAAATCAATGAAACAAAATTATTGTATTTATGTTCTGTGTACCTTCAGAAACTTAAATTATTATATTTAAAACTTTAAATATCCTTCATTTCGCGAGAAAACTCCGAAAATATTTTTAATGTTCTCCGTTTTTGTTAATATTTTACATAGACATACCATATAAAGCCATTTAAATATGTATCTCTATTTTATTTTTTAATTAAAAAAAAATTCGCATATATATTCACCAATTTCACTTTACGAAAATTCTCAAAATTAGAAAAATTTTATAACTTTAAACATTAATATCTCTTTAAATTGTTTTCGGATTTTATTAATTGCATATAGTAGATGAGTATGTCATCTACAAATCCTGTCATTTAAAAATAATATTAAAATTAAAAATGTATTTCGACCATTCCAGGAAAGAACGCAAAAAAATATACCGATTTTTATAAAATTTTATACGTATAAAGTCTATAAGTATCTATAAATATTTCCGTTTTCAGATTCGCTAAATTCAAAAAATTCGCGATTTTATTTCGCTTTTTCACTTTTGAAAAAATCTAAAAAATCTGAAAAGTATACAACTTTAAATACAAATATTTCTGGGAAGGCTTTGCAGAAATTTGTGATTTAAACCGCGTTTGAATTTTAATTCTCTTAGCTTAAACATGAATATTTTATAAATAAAAAATATTTTTATATTTTTGAAATGGATTTTTATTTAAATATGCTATTAAAATTTGTTAATTTTTTAACATAATTGAAAAGTTTAAAATCTTTACATTAAAATAAAAATCTCTTTAAAAAAATATTTTTTTATTTTTAAAATGTTTGTCGTAAAGTTGCCATATGAGAAATTTTAAGGCCGTTTAAATCATAAAAATTCACAAAGCCTTTCTAGAGATATTGCTATTCAAAGTTACATACTTTTGAAATTTTTTTTGGTTTTTGAGAAAATTAAAAAGCGAAATTAAATCGCGAGTTTTTGCAATTTCACAAAACTGAAAACTGAAATTGGTAAAAGACTTAAATGGAGGAAAAGTACAAAAAACAAGAAAAAAATTAACCCATATAATGAAAAAATAAAACATCGTTTTACAAAAATTTGATTTCTCGGAATCTCAAAATTTGACACCTTTATATTAATGTAAATATTTCAAAACTTTTTACTTATGACAAGAAATAAAATGCATATAAAAAAAATTTCTACTAACTTTCAAAAATATTTGTCATAAAAATTAACCATATGAAGAAATTTTAAGAACGGTGCAAAATCATAAAAATACACAATGACTAACTAAAAATATTTGCAAATCAAAATAAAATAATTATGGAAAGTTTATGTGGTTTCCAAGAAAAAATAAAAAGCGAAATTAAATCGAGAAATTTTGAAAAAATCACAAAATTAAACTAAAATTAGTAAAAAACTTATTAGAGCTTTCGTATACAAATTTGATCGAAAATTAAAAACCATCAAGGAAAAAAAAATATACTTTTCAAAAATTCTTTACCTGAAATAATAAATTCTTAATTTGAAAATTAATATTTGAAAAGAAATTACTTTTTATTCAAAAAATCTTCCCTACTTATTACACACAAAACAAAAGATACATAAATTAAAAAATGTTTCTACATAAATATTATAAAATCGAACATGACTTTTTTTCCGCAAACTTTCTTTCATAAAAAAAAATTGCGTTCATAGAATAATTATAAAAATAATTCATTTTATTAAAAATTTAAGAATTTTGCAAAATTAACAAACAACAAGAAGATATATGAAGAAAATACTAATAAAAATGCTAAACAAAAATAGTGAAAATGGAAAAGATTAGCAAGAAAATTATAACATACCAAAAAAAAAGTAATCTAGGAAATATATGTTTAAAAACTGATACCATCAACAACAATAAATACTTATATAACATAATTTTATAAAGCAAACCCTCTTCAGGAAAATTGGTAACAGAACAGTAGAATAAAACATTATAAGAAACCAAACATGAATGTCCACTAAAATTCCAAAAATTTCTTTATAACGAAAATAATAAAGACAACCTCACTTCACTCATAAAAAAAAAAAGACGAGAAAGATCACGAACTAAAATAAATAAAAACTAAATTCTTCATATTTATGTTACCAACTTACTTATTACATGACAAAATATAATAGTCGAAAGGGACCATACAAAAACGTTTCATTCTGATGCACACACGCTCCACAAGGAGGGAAAAAGGGAAATTTCCTCTCCCAAAATGAAAACTCTTAATGGAAAATTTGTACTAAATCATAAAATTTAAAGAAATGGTTGTGAAAATCATTCTATTTTCCTCCCCCAAAAGCTTGAGTTAGATCCGCGCCTGGTTTGGTGAGTTTATTTTCGAACGGGGCAACGTAGGTTTTGATAAAAATATTTATCTTATATAAGGTTTGTTTGGTGTTGAAAATGGACAAAATCGGTTGATAAACCAAAAAGTAATGGGCTAAAAATTATAATACTTTATTTTAAAGAAGCCGAGGCATTCTTTGAGAAATTTTTATAGAAGACTAAGTGTTTAAAATTTGTTCGGAAATGTGTGGAGCCATTCACAAAGGTTTGAAGGCAGGAAGCACTAACATATTTTCTGACTGAGACCGTATTTATCAGTGTTATCAGGAGGTGAAAAAAAGAGGCAAAATTGTACTTTAAAAATTCGTCAGAAAAGACTTAATGTACAAAAAATAAGGACAGAGACAAGCTAATATTTTTTAATATAACAATTTATTTATTTACTTTTTTTATTTTTTAAAGGTTGTAATTAATTTATTATTACAACACAGAAAAGCTGCCAGCAAAATTTGGGAAAGTTAAAATCTAAAAACGTAGAATTCTGTAAAAATAAAATTTGTAAAAAAAAAACTATGAAATGATCCTGTTTTAAGTACAGAAAAGTGTAGAAAAAAAGCTGGAAACGAAAATTCTAAGGCTAAAAAAAGCTTAACTAGAAACATAAATTTAAATTTTTAAAATCCGTTTACAACCAATAGAATTATTGATGTTTAAAGTTATTTTTATTTTTCGGAAAGTGAAAATCGTAAATAAAATTGACAATTTTTCAAAATAAAAATGGAAATGACTAAATATTAGATAAATTGGACTATAGAAATGCACTTGTATGTCTCTAATAATAAAAAGGCATTTAAAAAGCTTTAATAAATTGCCTCATAATTATAATTATTCCGGATTTTCTAAAATGTTTACAAATTACCAAAGTTAAAAAAAAAATGTTTGGACCAAAAGTGGTCGTTGTTAAACTGTTATCTGAATTGTTTACTATTTTTATTGTTATTTTAATATACCTACATATATATGTACATATATATGTATTTTAATCTTTATGATTTTATTCCTTTTAAGTGTTTTGAATTTAAGACGTTTCATTGTTGTATAATGACGTTGAAAATGGAATTTTTGATTACTTGATTTTAATTTAGATTGAATAAAATGTATTAGTTTCTACACAAGTGATGGATTAAATTAAAAAAAAGTTCTCCGAATCGAACTAATAACGAATTTTTAGTTGTTTTAAAATTTTAATACATTAAAAATGTAAATTGTTAAAAAAAATAAATATACAACCCAATCAGAAACAAAAATTCTGCGGCAGATTCCTCACTTTTCTCCCATTTCTTTATTGGGAATAATAAATTTCAAGAAACTTTTTCGGTGGAAAATACATTCCTTGGGAATATTTATGATCAGGCTGATAATAAACAGTAATTTTTATGTACATATGTAGTTAGTGCTGAAACTTCTCTAGTAGTAATACATTTTTTTTTTTATATAAAATTAACATTTTTTTGTTAATTTTCTGATCATAACAAATTTCTGCAGACTTTAGCATTATACCAGAATAGTCATATTTTCCAAATTCGATCATATTATCTTTTAAAAAATTCCGACTTGTTAATTGTGAAAATAAGACATTTTTCATTAAATATATGAAAATGAAATAATGTAAAATTTTGATATTTTTAAAACTCATTTGAAAGTAACACACATATTTACAGTTTTCGAATATATTTTTTCTTTTTAAAACTTTAAAAAATCATGCAATAACGACGTTGTGAATTTATTAATTGAAACTTTTTTATTTTAAAATAGTTTTTTTTTTTTTAATAAAATCTGTGGAAAGTTTTACTAAAATCTCCATCATTTCATTAGAATAAAAACTAATTTAAAAATATTTTTTGCTGATTACGTCGATAGGTGTTTTTTTAAAAAAATTAACGCCCTCATTTTATAAAACGAAACGTTTCCATACGTTTAAATTTTGTATGAAGAATAATGAGAAATTAAATTTTTTATTCCAATGAGGCCTTAAAAATTGTGTACTCGGTTTATCAAAAACACTATTTTTGTAATTATTAAAAAAAAGGGCCAGCTCTGGAGAACAAAAAAATTGACTCGGATTATTTTGTGTGTTCATACAAATCAACGAACGTATAATGTCACTTTAAAGTATAGCAATCGACCTTTAATCGCATTTAAGCTGATTTATGGACCATAGACCTGTCCATCAAAACATCACCTTCTTGTTTGTTGTTATTTTACAAAAGATAATAGAATAAAATAAAATTCTTACCGGAAATCATTTTTTCATATAGTTGAGTGCCAACATTTAGAGATTTTTTATCAATTATTTTGTCGTAATCTGTACGAATAAAATCCAAAAGGCCGCTATCGCCAAAAGCACCCCATTCGGTGTTTATTAAAACATTTTTATTTGTTGTTTTATATTCTGGCTCCAACAAATCGACATTTTCAACACGTTCCACATAACAGGCATTGCAACCAGTGCCCACAATGACACCAATACGACATTCAGGATTACGATGAGCACATGACATTAGAGTGCCAGTAGTATCGTTAAGAATTGCCATAACATGAATTTCACAATCACCCCTACGGGCAATGGCTTCCTTAAGTAAACGACCAACATCTTCTTGTTCTACACCTGAACATTGAAATCCCTTAGTCCAACGAACCAAAAGAGCTTTCGTTAGACCAAGCTGAATACATGGAAATGAGAACGTAAATCCTAGTGGCAAATGTTCACCACCCACTTTATGTTCTTCCACAAAAACCGATAAACAATGAGCAATATGATCAAATAGCTGTTCGCCTGGACCCAACATTATTTCCTTGGGTATAGCATAAATCATTGATTCAACAACAGCCTCATGATGTCCTTTCAAAGTGACTAACAATACACGAAAATTCGTGCCACCCAAATCCAGGGCTAAATATTTACCCACTTCATCACCTGTTGGTAAGTTTTGTACATATGTGACATAACATTTGGTATCTGCTTGATTGTGTTCGGTCTGTGACAAACCCTTACGTATTTCATTGCAAAAACGTTTAAACACTTCCTGTAATTGAGAGTCACTAAGTACAAAAGGTTTAAGGAACTCCTTTAGACGTTCGTCGTGCATTATGGTTGTTGTAATTTTGTGTTTAATTTGAAATTTGATTCGCGTAACGTCCACCCTTTTTTTTTTCTTTTGCTACTATTTATTTAATCACTTTAAATTGCAATTAATTTATTAACAACGTTCTTGTTAAAGATTTTTGCCAATATTTCAATTAATTGAATATTATTTTTCTTTTTTTTTATATTTATTTTCCGTCGGGACGCTTCGTTACGAAAGATCGCTGCCAGAGCACTGTTATTGCTGGCAGTGAAAACTGAATTGGTAAGAGTAGAATTTTTTTTCGCAAACTTATTCGCTGTCATTTTAAAATATGCCTTGACAAAGTTGGCTGGAATGATTTGACTTTGATAAGAGTTTATTTTCTAATTGTGTAGTATTTCTTACATTTTTTTTGTTTATGAATTTTTATAACTTTGCGCTGCTTTTTATGAGCGTTATTAGTGTAGTTAACTATTGTATGTCGTACGCTCTTTCTCTCAGTAAAAGTGATAGAAAATTAATATTTTTGATAAGACAATAGAATCTGGCTATAACAAACATCAGTTATTTTGCAAAAACAATTGTTGTCTTTAAGGAAAATAATTAAATAAACAAATTTAGCGATAAAATGTTTGTTCGCTTATCGCTCTTTTATTTTTATTTCTTTTTCGCTTATCTAATTTTTATACCTTTCTTTGCAAGTCTTTTGGTGATTTCATTTTAGTAACATTTGCAGATAGTTTAAGTAATTCAACGCAAAAGTACTTAAGTATTAAACTATGAAGTATATGGTTTTTTATTGTAATTATATGAATTATCATAACGCAAATAATATTTGACCTGATCAATTATATGATATTACATGAACAATAATGTAATGTGACTTTCAAGAATAATTACAAAAATAAAAAAATCGTAAAAAAATATATTGCAGATATTGCAATATATCTTACGGCACATACGTCATTATAAAATGACTTTTGTTCTATATAACTTTCATACTATATCCAGTCCAAGGATTAAGAATTACGTAGAATTATTCTTGACGAATTGAGATATTCAAACTATTACCAGCATATTATTTCAGAAGATACATAAAGGGTGGTCCAAAGTAATGTATATATGTCATTTTTGAATGACTCCTTTTTGCGATATAGATAATTTAATTAAAGGTGGTGATAATATATACTTTTGATCTAAACAAACATTTTTATCCACTTTGGAATAAATATCGATTTTGAGATTATCACATAAAATGTTTTAATATTTAAGGTTTAGGAGGTCTACTAAACCCAGATCCAATTTAAGCATAAATTGTTATTAAATGGTTTAGTATAGCAAAAACTTATACAAATTGAAATTTGGGATGATACAATGATTTATCGCCAGCCATAATTAAATAAATTAGTCTTTACTATCATACAATTTCAGTTAGTTTTTGTTATATTTATTAGAAGAATTTGAGAGAATTATCTGTAACATAGCAGCAAATTTGTCCAATATTAAGAAAGCTTTCAGATGATTTATGATTATGTATGTGAAATTTTAGGGTCAATGTTCGATTTGCGTCGCTATATAAATGTTGTACCTTGAAGTTAAAGTAACTTCAGTAATTGTATGTGAAAACTTAATTGATTCAATTATTTTTTTATTAAATTCTCTGCATTTATTTAGAAAATCAAAATATAATTTATACCTATAGTATGTTCTAATTTCGCCGCTTTGTGCAAAGAATGCTCCTTTGCTCTTAAAAGATTAACTTATTTTTTACGTGCCACAAATTAAGGACTTGAGCTTATATCTTTTGATGTAGTTATTAATAATTAATTTTTTAACTAGTATATATTTCCCATTTTGTTCACTAGACATGTTCGAAGTTTCATGGTAAGAGCAAAACTGATTTTTCTTAAAATGGAAATTAAACAAAATACAATTTTCATGGCTCATTATATTATACATAGAAGTCTTGATCACTAACACTATATACTATATTTTCATTCTATAAAACTCAAAAAATTAATTAATTTAAATCTTTATCAGAATATTTGAAAGTAAATCCAGCCGGAGGGCGTATAAAGTAAGAAAAAATTACTAATAGGAACACAAGCAAGAATTTAGAGGTAAAAAACTCTAAATTAATTCAGATAAATTTATTTAATTATTTTGATTAGTATATAATAGACGATGAAATGTTCCGCCTAGTCGGATTTCTTTGTCTATAGGAATTATAACAGAAAAATATCATTTATTAAAGAAATCCAAATTCGGGAAAGCCATATGTTCACATAAATATACGTGAATGTGAGCCCCTGGAAAAGACTTCTCTCTTTCCAAGTTCCGCTTCTTCTCAATACAACAAAACAATCGAGTTTTAACAAAGAAATTGTAAGTGTTGGAACCTAAAGAGACTAATCCATCAAAATGTCACAAAAAAGAACTCCAACACATCTGGTAGAAATGCAGCCCGGTTAGCTCTGACATTATGATCTCAGATTAAAATAAAACGAAGTTAAAAAATAAGTGGACTTATACTTTACAAACACAAATCTTAATTATAATTAATCTGGAAAATATTATATATTTCCTTAAAAACCAATAGGAAATAATTTATTATTTTATGTTTACAACTTGAACATAACATTCATTTTTTCGTGCGCTGTTGTCAATGTTATTAAACAGCATCAGAAGGATTTGACCTTTATTATTGACATTGAAAGGAAGCCTGATATGGGATGAAAAAATATTGAAAAGAACTCCAAACACATCTCGTAGAAATGCAGCCCGGTTAGCTAAGTGCTCTAACTATTTGGTACGAAAGCTAATGCGGAGTTGAAATCATAGAAAGTCCAATTCCAGACAGAAAAGCTGCAAAAAATTTTAGAAGCCAAGGATATGGTACGGAAAATAATTACTTAAATTTTGTACCAAAAGGGATCAATTCTACCAATTGGTTGGAGCTAAGTCCAGTGGAAAGATATAGGGCTCTTGTAAATTAAAGAGCACAAAAAAGTTGTACCAATTTTTTATAAATAAATTTGGAAGACCTTACTGTGAATGAAATCTGAACATAACCTTTTATATGTTGGATTTTTTTTACTCAAAAATTAAAAGTATGTGTACATTGTTGAAAGAAAATTGTATTCACGAAAGAAAAATACTTGATAATTGATTAATATTTTGGGAACACAAATATGAGCACTTTACAAAATTCAGGAATTTTCCGAAAAATAGTTAATTTTATCTTATTTTAAACTTTTTCTGAATATCATAAAATACGGGTTAATTAATTATTTTGTCGTTTGGTATATGTAACATTAATATTGTTTAGTACCATGTTCCAGTTATCTTAGGAAGTTGAAAATTAACGAAGGCATAAATTTATATAAAATTTATACATAAAAATTGCTCTATAAAATTGCACAAATTTAAATATTTAAAAAATCAAAATTGGCAATAAAAGCAATTAAAATAGAAAATATTTCTATAATTATAATTTTTTCTTTTCGAAATTCATATTACTTATAAAAATAATGTTTATTTAAGTACAAATCACGAAAAATTACTTTAATCTTCATCTTATATATAAATCTCTTAAGGAAATATTTCAACATTTTTACCAGAGATAATATTTCATGTCCTACATTATTTTTATATTGTAATCGTAGAAGTAACATGAAGCATTTAAGGTGTGTTTAATAATTTCCTTTTGATGGTGGAAACTTTGTGGATTTCTTGCTCTTTAATTCATACAAAGTAATTCTAAGTTGATTTTTTCTATTCCTTACAAACATCAGCATAAACGCATAATACCCGAACCACCTCTGATAGTGTAGGGTACAAACACGCATTACAAAAAGTACTGATAGTTTTAGGATTTTTTCCTGTATAGTATTAGAATAAAAATTTAAAAAACGTATGAACTATTAACTGATTAGTGTTGAAATAATAGAAATTAGCGATAACTTGTTTGACCCAATAATAATCACTTCGAATAACATTTGTATGTACATATGTATATTCAATAACCATTAATCGATTACACGTCAGAGTCGAATAATTGAAAACATTTCCCAGATTTTATGCATTATCAATTTATTATAATAGAAAGTCGAAAACGTTCCTCTTATTTTATAAAGTTAACAAAAATTGTACTTGTTTTTATCTCTATTTCCAAATAACTGATGTGAGAATATTTTCATTGTGTGTGTGTGTGTTTTTTTTTTTAACTTTTTATTTCATAAAAATAAATTTTTTAAATATACAATCACAGCTTTATGGGAATTTCGTAGACTTAAGAACTGAAAATATCTATTAATAGTAATTAATCGCAATTTGATTTATAGGTACAAATACAAATATATGTATGTAAATATATATGTGAAATGGTTTACATACATACATATATACTTCAATGTTAAAAAAAAAATATTACTGAAACTAATTTTATAAAGAACATACATACATCCATACATACATTCGTCATACATGTTGCCGAATGCGAGCATTCTTTTGTTTCCCTCAACCCTTAAATAATTACTATTATTATTATGCAGTTTCAGAAAATATTTTTGGTCTCCTGACAACTGTTTCTGGACAGTTTTTGAAAATGTTCATATTTTCTTCATAATATTCTTTATTGTTTCTATTTTAGGTTGTTGTTGTTTTTTTTTAACAATTTCGTGGTTTAAATGAATTTATGAGTATTAGGGTATTAGGTATGAAAATTATACAGATTTGTCTTCTTAAAACCTAAAAATGTTCGAATAGTAGGAAAGCTAAGACATAATATTTGAATAAAATTTGACTGAAGTGTTTCCAAGTCGATTTCAAATCCATATACCGAAAAAAATAAAAAAGAAAAAGATTATTTCATTAAATAAAATATATTATGCTAAGGAATGGGATCGAAAAACTCTTAACACACATTTTGCCTCATAACTTTTTCCCATATTTCCAATATTTAAAATGTTTGTTGATCTAGTTATCTTTGAAAAATAACTCAGTTATTATTTTCAATGACAACCATGTTGACAAAAATGATATACGCGCTAAAAATTATTAAAGAATATAAAAAAACCAAATTGGTATTACAAATAATTGTCCAAATGTCTGTTGTCAAACTGTTTCCAATGCTATTAAATAGTATCAGGAGAATTCGACCAATGATAGGTATCATGGTTCGAGGAGAGTAAAGCTCTACATGATATTTTTAAGGCCAAGAAAATTGAGTATATTGAAAAGAATTCAAAACACATCTGGTAGAAAAGCACCTTTGTTAGCGTAGCACTCAGACTAATTGGTGCGAAAAGTTAATGCTAATACGTAGTTGAAAACATATAAAGTCAAAAATGTTCAAGACTGGAATGCAGCCAACAAATTTAGAATCCAATAAAATCAAATTGTTGTAAAATGCTCGACGAAACTTATGTACTGACAGATTTTTTGCAGCTTACTGGTAAACATTTTTATATTGGCAATTCTCGAAGATAAGTTTAGGACCGAAAAGGTGTCGAAATTTCCCAAAGAATTACTGGTTTGGGAAGATTTATGCAGTTGACTCGAAAGAAGCAAGTTATTCGTTAAAGTGCGCTCTGGAAATACCGAAAAATACTCCAAAGAGATTTTACAGAAATATATTTTTCCTTTCAAAAGAGTGCACAATTGGTCTACACATTTTTAGCATCATTTTACTACTTGAGAACGGTCTTGAGTGATACCAAAACAATTACATAGTTTTTGTCAATTCTCTAAATTATATGGAGCTAAGACCAGTGAACCAGTGAAGATATTGCACTTTTGTGAGAAGAGAATTGAAGAAGACCAAAGAGGTGTTGCATAATATCTAAGATTTTAAAAGGAGATGGACAGACTGTTCCAAAAGAGTGGCTGAAATTAGGGTTGCTCGATTTTTTTGAGCCTCTGTCGCCAAATTGTTTATCAGAAATCGCCAAAATTAAATTTAATGTATTTTTTTT
>MINK01174920.1:0-11729 GCA_001735545.1 Phormia regina
TTTGAAGTTGTGAAAATGTTCTCTTTTTGAAGAACTTCAACGTTTTTTGCTGGGTAAGAGTGACATAAAAAATATAAATATAAAATATTACTTTAATAAAAGAACTTTTTAAGAATGGCTTAAATTATGGACCAAACTTTTGAAAATTTGGCATTGTGATTTCTACTTAAATATATTTCATTTGCGTTGAATATTAGCTTGATGCTAACATTCCAATTATAATGATTTTTCGGTATGTGAATTTATTTGGTGGGCTAAGGTCAATTATGGATCCACTTAATCGATCGAATTATGACCAATTGTAACCAATTTCTTCTTTGTGCAAAATAGTCATCGAATAGTTATCGTGCCAAATTTCATCAAGATATCTTGAAAATTGTGTCTTGTACTTTTTTTTACATATCAGACAGTAGGACGGATACAGTTAAATCGATTTAAAGATTGGGGTCTGAAGATTTTTTATGTGCATTACAAATATCAGCACAAATGCATAATACCCCTACCACCTTTATTGGTGTAGGGTATCATTAAAAGAATTTACGATTCAAGAAATTTATTGTTGTTACACCAAACATTGCAACATATAATAAAAAATTTGCTTAATAAATTTTAGGGCCTGATCTATCACAACCATAATATAGTTTGAAAATACAATTTTTATGAAAACTACACAGAAAAAAGTCACCAATTCACAAATATATATGAAAAATAATTCTCACCAAAATGTTTATATCAATTACTAAAAACTGTAAAAAATACAAAACAAAAAAAATATTTCCAATTAATAAATTAATTAAATCAATCAGTATATGATTTATTTTTTATTTATAAAATTTTGATAATAATTGAAAAAAATGAAAATAATTTTTTCTGTGTACTCAAAAAATATTTTTAAAATTAGTAATTTTCATGCAAACTTTATTTTCAAATTTTGTTATTGTTGTAATTCAAATTACAATGAAGTTATATCTTCATCAATAATTTTAATCATATTTTATTATATTAGTTGGTTATCTTGAGATTATCTTTTTGAATCAGTAACACAAGCAATATTTTTAAAGACTAAATACCATTTCGTATTAATATAGTGTACAGTGGAGTAAAATTTAATATTTTGTTGAAAAATTATAAAATTTGGAAAATGTTATTTTGGAATTAATTCAATAAAAGTTTACATGGTTGGATGGTGGGGTGAAGTATTTTTAAGTTGATTGTGAGCAATACATATTTCAAACGGAACTGGGGGGTAGTAGGTGAATAAATATTATATATTTTATAAATTAATAAATATTGCCACTTTTTCGAAAAAAATATTCATTAAATTCCAACATCAGATTAATGTAACTTTTTATTGGATACATATTTTTTCCATCAATATTATTTTCAATATTGTTTTCTGTCATATAAAATAATATTTGATGATTAAAACAAAAAATGAAATACCCGAGACGACCAACTTAGGAAGACCACTACCCACCTTATCCGCTGGAAGTATGTACTGCTCACAATCAACTCCTCTAACCATGCAAATTTTATAATTTTCCCAAAAAATATTCGATTTTTCTCCACTGTGCACTATATTAATACGAAATTACTATTTGATAACCAGTTTTTTAAATGTTTCCCAAAGGAATCTAAACAAAAATGCGTACAAAGCAAATCCATTGTTTCCCGCCTTGCCTTATCCAAATTTAGTCAATTTTAAAAATTTATTTAATTTTTTTTTTTTTTGAAATTCTCAAATTCTAAGGTTCGAATAATGTCATAGTGACGATTCAATGACAGAAATATACTTTTAAAAATGTTTTCTCCGGGTTAAAATTTTAGGTATTTTCCACAAAAAAATAATAATAATAACAATAGTAATAATAATAGTAAGAATAATAATAATAATAATAAAATTGAAGTTTTTATAATTCTTTAATTTTAGAATAAATTTTTTTTATATAATGTGAAATTTCAAAAAGTTCACTATTTTTCTTCAAATCTTAATTTTGCAAATTTTTCGGGTCATGGTTTAAAAATCTGTGTTATTTCTTGTAAAAATTCTTTAGAATCCTATAAAAAATATTTGCAATGATTTTTATACTTTTTTGAAATTTTTAAACAAGCCAAATCACTCAATAGGGATCATCACAGATCTACCGATTTTCACTTTTATTGACTCAAGTTTATATGGAATTTGGAGCTCTGAAGTGTTCTAACGTTTAACAATGACATTTTCCAAGATTAAATGAAAAGTGGAATTGATTGACAAAATCAATTTTACACTTTCTATAATTTCTTTAATTGAGTATAAAAATTATTTAAAATAAAAGATTTTATTGAAGTGGGATTTTCTACACTATATACAGAAGTATTGAAGTATTTATCTAATAACACAGAAAGAAATTATTGCCACATATTAATCAATCAACACAGTTGTTTTATTTTGCATTAAAATTTAATAAATATATTCAAAAGAGGAATCAAATTTAAGTTAGATTTTATTTCTCATTTAAATTTTTAATTCATTCAATTATCCGCCTAATTGATTTAACTAATTTTTGTAATTGATTGTTTTTTCTGTTTTTCATTTTATACATTTTTGAGTAATTAATATGATCATTTTGATTGGAGGTGCAAATTTAAACAAGTTCTTAATTGAATGAATTATTTACTAACATATTTGATAATTGATTTTATTTTTTGCATTTTTAAGTGAATAATATTATATTAAGAAACTATTGTAAAATATTTGCAGGTTTAATAATATTGATCTGCAATGAACTATATATGTGTAGATCAATTTTTGAAAGTTACTGTTAATCTCTTATAAATTCAGTAATGAAGATTAAATAACATACATGTGAAAGAGAATGTTAATAAAATTTCTTAAAATTAAATTAATAGTACCCAAAAATTATATAACAGTATTCATAACTTACATTACCATATGTGGGATAGTACTAATATTTTTGGTCCACGACCCTTTTTAGTTTATACTAATCGGCACATAATCGTTTTCTGAGTTCATTTAATATTGTCTGTCCGTCTGTCCGTTCATGTGGACGTTGTAATTAAACTACCAATTTTTAAAATATTTTTTAAATATCACATTTGAAACACAGAATTTTTATGGATAAGGAATGAATCTATTTCATCTGAGCCTCTTATAAAATTACTCCCGGAATATGGGTTTAACGATCATAAATATTTTAACGAAATTTGTCACATAAATTCGTGCCGATTTTTATGTAGATCGGTAGATTGTAAACACCTGTTATGATCTTTATAGGATTTGGTTAATATTTTACACAATTTAGTAACTATTATAGAAATGTAAATCTTATAGTGTTTCCGGGAATCACCTTAAAGTGCAAAAGTGATATAGTTCAAAGCAACGTACAAATACAAGATATACTCTACATCAATATAGGTATCAGTGCACAGTTGACTGCAGGTTCAATATAAAACCTCTATACAAATTTTAATACACATATACAATGGTGTAGGGTATCATAACACTCGAATTTGCCGACTATATATTTTTAAGTTTTTCTCTTATAATTTTTCTTAATTGTTTTATGGCCGATATTTCAAATAAAAATACCTTTGTCAAATAAACAAAAATAATTTTCTAAATTCACATAATTATGGAGAAAATAGATTAAAAAAAAAAAAAAAACAATTAAAATAATAAAAATATACTTTAATTGAGTGTTAATTGTTTAACGAAAAGTAATTAAAAAATCATTTCAATGAGTAATTATTTTACATAACAGCAATAAAATAAAGAATATTTAAAATTAAAAATATAACATTTTAAAAAAATCTATGATATTGTAGGATATTTAAAGTTCATATTATTAACTTATATCAAGTTCATATTAAAATATACTTAAATAAAAGAATTTTATAAAATTAAAATTTAAAAGTAAATTATTTTCAATTAATAGTTTAATAGTATCTTAAATAATTGTGCTGCTTAACAAAAATTTATATTGTATATTTTAAAATTTTCAATTTGAATTTAAAATGTTTCGAAATTTCGATTTCAGAACAGAGTGAAAAAAATTCCTATGATCAACTGATTCATTTTTAATTATAAATTTAATTGTTATTTAAAAATTTCTTTACATAATATTATTAACCAAAACTAACTGCTAAAACTTATTTATTTTTTTATTTCTCTTTGGAAAACTCATAAATATGTTTATTGAATTGATTTTTAATAAAAACAAAAATACCTCAACAACAATAAATTAAGTAATAAATTGTACTTTAATTTAAAAAAAGAAAATAGAGCAAAAGAATACAAATAAAGTAAAACGCCATAAATTTTTGAAGAAAAGAAAAAAAAAATATAATTTTAAATTACAAAAAAATATAAAAATCTAGCCTCTATGTGCTAATTTAAAACAACTATCAGTATATAGTTTTCTTAAATGATCATTATAAAGATCATTGTTTTTTGTTTTTTTTTTTTTTGGAATATAAAACAGAAACAACAAACAATTTGAATGGAAATGATTGTTTGATTTTTGCTACAGTTGCGTTCTTTTGTGATATGAAACATCTGTTCCTGCCTTCCATGGCAGATCATCAAAATTATGTGCGTATATTCATAGTCTCGTTTATATTTTTATAAACTCTTTGATTTTATATTTTCGACAAGAATTTTAGTTAATGATTGTGTGTTAATATTCTGTAACCTGTAAATATAGAGTTTAACAGCCACTTATAGTATTATTTTGTTATGGCTACAATAATGAGGTGTGATAATAAGTTTGTTTTTTTCTTTTGATGGAAAAATTTCACAATTTTAATTTTAATATCAATATTAATATTTATTTAATCAATAAATTTTTGTTTAAAAAGAACATAAACTCATGTTCAACATATATGTTTACCAAAGCAAAAATATTTAATCAATATAATGAAACTAAATTCGATTTTTATTTTTTTACTACTTTGTTTTTTGAATTGTAAAATTTATATCTTCTAAACTATGGAAGTGTTATAGAGAAAAATATAGAAGAGAAAAATTCTTTTGTTACCCTGTGATAGCTCGGAATAAACTGCAGGTGTTATATTTGATTAAAAGTTTAGAAAAATTGTAACCTACAAATTAAATCCGATTTCAAAGATTTTCAATATTCTGTAAAGTGCTCAGTAAGATTATGCAAACATAACCTCATTTAAAATTTTTGATTATCTCAATTCTTCTAGATGGGAGAAATAGTTAAAGCCACCATTCTGAAATTAAAGTTCTAATTCTTTGACTGATTCTAAAAACTGAGAAAAAGTTTTCTTACCGACCATTAATCAGAAGGGAAGTATATTGATTTTATCATTCCGCGTGAAACATGGTAAAAAATTCGCGTGAAACATGGTAAAAAATTCCGTCCGTCTTTTGAAAACAGGACAGGGCTCGAAGAGAACAACGTAGGAACACAAAATTCGGCCCAAATATTTATTGGTTAATAATTCATTTCTAAAAAAATCATTTGAAAGCATATAAAACCGATTTTGGGCAATTTATCAATAATAATTAATAATAATTTCAAACATATATGTAAAGAAAAAATGTGAAATATTTAATTAATATAATGTAGCTACCCAGAGAAAATTTTAGAACATGTTCTAAAATTAGTTCTAGAACTGGTGTAATTAGAAACAATTCATATTCATTAATAACATCTCCAGAACTAGTGGAATCACAAACAATTTTGACACTAATATAATAGAAGTTTATTGTGATTCAAAATTCGTTTTAAGGAATATGTTTGAGAACTAGTGCTGATAAATTAATTCTATATGACTTTTTTATAACTTCTGAGAACAAATTGCAGGTGTTCAAATAACTTGTGTTATTTGATTAAAAACTTGATTAGAAAGTTCCAAAAATTTAAAAAAAAAACCTTGAAATTTGGTTTTACGTGCCTCAGTTGTCTAAAGCGCCTAATAAAAAAATGTGTGCATAATTTTATTGAGGATTCAACTGCCAATTGAGACAAACTTTAGTGTATTTCGCTTTATGGAAACCACTTTTTGGCAAATAAAAATGTAACTTGACTATAGTGTAACGAGTAAGACGGCATACTAACAAACTCAAAACTGTATTATAAGTGGGTTTAAAGCTCAGACGACCCAAAAGTCTTTTTATTTGTGCGAAAAAATTCAGTATCTAAAACAACTGTTGGTACCCACATAAAAACTGGAGAAATTTAAGACATCGCGAACAAAATTCTTCAGTTACAGGACCAAAAAAGGATATTTTTTCATACTGTTACAAGTAGGCGAAGATTTTGTTGGATGGAAATTGTCCATAAGAATAAAAAATAAACATGTTCTGAAATCGTTACCTAACACTTCTATAGAAGAACTAGTTCTAAATGCAATAATATCGAGCAATAATCATTAAAGAACTGGTTCTACACAAAAAAAAAGTCATCAACTAACAAATATATATGAAAATAATTGATTCAATTAAAAACTTGCTCAAATTTTCACTTCTCACCAAAATGATAATATCATAAAAAACGATAAAAAAAATGCAAAATAAAAAATATTTCAAATTATAAATTAATTAAATCAATTAAGTATATGATTAAATGAATTAAAAGCATACAAAAACTAATTTTTTATTATATTTTTTCTTGAATATATTTATTAAATCTTGATAAAAATTTAAAGAATTGTGGTAATTGAAAAAAAGGCGGTAATAATTTTTTCTATGAAAAACCGTTCGATAGAATGAGTACTGGCTAACTCATGCGCGGATCCACGGGTAGGGAAAAAGGGAAATTTTCGCCCCCAAAATGAAAACTTTTAGTGGAATATTTATACTAAATCATAAAATTTAACGAAATAGTTGTGAAAATCATTCTATTTTCCTCCCCCAAAAGCTTGAGTTAGATCCGCGCCTGGGCTAACTACACTTCCACGAAACTAGTTCTGGAGGTGACAATTTCAAATAAAAATCATTGGTTGTAACATCAAAATAGAAGTAGTTCGTTCCGTTATTTATAGACAGAAAAAGGTCACCAATCAATCAATGCCTTAGAAAATAATTAGTTTCATTCAAAAATTATGAAAAACTGTAAAAATTAAAAACAGAAAAATATTTAAAATTAATAAATTAAATAAGTTAATCAAGTTTGAAGTTTGTAGTTTATATTTTATTTTAAGTTGAATATATAAAATATATTTATGTGCCAAATTAAAAAACTATTTATGTTAACTTAAAAATATACGATAATAATATTCTGTATTCGAAAAACAATAAATAAATTTAATTATTTTTAAGATTTGCATTAAATTTTCACTCAATTTATAAATTCGGCTAATACTATCCAAAATATTCTTCTTAAAGAATAAAACAATTCCGAGTTTAATTTTAAAGCATAAAATATAGACATCTTCGACATAATTGTTTATAAATGTTTTTCACTCATTTTAATTTTTTTTACTTGCAACCCGTATCGCAAAATAAATTATTCAATGAAATCGTTGTGATATCGATGAAAATGATTGTATTTATATTTGTACAAATGATTTTATTGCTTTAACAAAAAATTGCTGGTAGTGCAAAATATATATTTTACTTAATATACGTATTTTAATATGCGAAGAAATATAGTATTAATATATTTATAAAAAAAACGTCATAACTCCATTTATACTTACATATATGAGTAGCCAACTTAAATTTGGGGTATTAATCTACATATAGTGATGATATTGAACCTAAAGACCTTTAATAGTTTTTTTTAAAATTTGAGCTTATCATATGGTTTTATAGTTAAAGCTGATTTAGTATAGCATAAACAGTGTGTCTATTTTAGCGTTTTTAGGCAAAATTTAGGCTTTTATTTTGGTTCTTAGCCTCAACATTTTCGTTTTAGCTTCTAACCTTCCTATTTTAGTATTTCAACAAAAACGAAAATAATTACATGGTTAATAATCCAAATTTGTGTGGGAATGGGCAACTTTTTTATTTGGTTCATTTTGTTAACAGCTTCTCTATGTTTTATTTAATAGTATTTTACTTTAGCTTTAAAAAGATCAAAAAGTTATGAAGAAAAATTTTGTTTGCAAAAAATTGTTTCTTGTCTTTTTTGGGTCTCCTGGCAATACTGATCATGAAATTTATTATCAATACAAATCTATATTTTTGAAAAACCTGCAAATTTTATTAAATCTTCTTTTTTACTGACCACATATATCCTAAGCAATCTTGCAATAATTAGTGCAAAAATCCCACATTTTGAGTTATAGCGCTTTAATTGCAAATGTTTAGTATAAGTTTTTTTATTATCAAAAATTCATATGCATGTTTAAACATGTTTATATTTATATGAAAACCAATACTGTAAAATCATTAAATTAAATGGAGTAGAATAATGAAAACATTAATGTAATTGACTTTAAGTAAGTTAATTGAAAAATTAATATACCAAAAACAATAACAGATTTATGAAGTTGTGTGTTACGTTTTAAAAATTTAATAACAATAGTTTTTTTTTTTAATAAAATTAAATAATTTTTTGTTGTGGTGAATATGAATGTGATTGGATTATAAAGTAAGCACATAATAGTATTTAGGTAATTTACGCTAAACTACCAAATACTTTCGATTCTGTTAACACTAAAATATCGCTACTAAAATAACTGGTAATAATACTGTTACCTAAATAAAATAATAAAAATTACACTTTGCTACAGTAAAAAATTACTTATAAAATAACACCGCATACATTACGAATACACATATTTATTTGTAGGTTGACCACATTTTATTCTACACCGATATATATGTACACTGTTCTGTTCCGAATAGTTTTTCCAGATTAGTTTTTTCAGACTTAATATGATATTATTTTGCTTTTAGCCTCAATATTTTCGTTTTAACTTTTAGTTTTTTTAGCCTTTTTTATTTTTAACATAATTTAAAAATAGCTTAAAAAATACTAATTTTATTATTTCAGTATTAACAATTTAAGAATTTTGGTGTATTCTCGCAGAGAAGGAAAAATATACTAGTTCTATACATAGTTCTCTACATACATGAAAATAGTCTTGTTCTACTTTGGCGTTACGATCAATGTTTTTTGTTTGAAATTTTCACCTACAGAACTAGTTCTGTGTAGTGTTACCCATCAAAAACTTCGCCTACTAAATAACGTGTTTTGTAACCGAAAACAATATGAAAATCATCTNNATGTAATGCGTACAGTAAGCTGTTGCTTTTAAAATTGGAAGCCAAGTTTTTGCTGGGTTAGCCAGCCAGTACCTCTTCTATAGAACTTGTTCTTTAATCAACGATTTTTGTACGAAATTGTTACATTCATAACTTATTCTAGAGAATATTAGGGAACGTTTCAGAACCTGTTTTTTATTCCCATGGGCTATTTTGTAGATTTCTTATATAAGATTTTCATCGAATTTGTTCTCAGAATTGATGTAGGCATTATATATTTTAGTTCTCAGACACTAATTCTCTAAAACGGTCCTTAAAATGGATTTTGAATCACAATACAACTATACTCCACTAGTGTAAGAATTGGTTTAGATAGCACTTGTCATGAGGATGTTATTAAAGAATCAGTGCTAGAACTAATGATTTTAGATTATATTCTAAAATTGATCTTGGCATGTTACCATTTTTCTTTATTTACACTTTTTTACTATTCATTTTAAATAAAATTGATTGAAGACAAGTTACCTTAATGGATTTAGATATAACGAACCGGGATCGTTTTTAAAAACTTTTCATACCCGCAGTGGCCAACTTTGTAACCTTTGAACTCTCCCCTCTTCCCTCATTTTATATTATACAATCTAATAACACGTCTATACGCTTAGTATCACTAAGTAAAATTTCATTTAAATAGAAACAACAATTATGAAATTCCATAATTATTTTTATTTAATTTTTTTTATAATACACTATGGGACTGTCCATAAAAACTAATAAATTCCTAAAATTCAGTTTTTGCTATTAGCCATGAAATTAATTAATTTAAATAGTTAATGAAAACCTTTTTAACACTAAAGAAAAGATTTGATTCAAAACTTATAACTGTTGTGGTCTAATTGAAAATTTTAGTATCGAATTTTTGTAACCTGCATTTAAAAATTTTTAATATATAAAATAGAAAACATATAACTCAATACCGAAGTGGTCACAAATTGTAGCCAGTATTTAATTTGAACTCACACGGGACAGATTCACTATTGATACTGAATTGTATCGTTTCCAAGACGTATGGGATTGATTTTTCTCTGCGTTTACTGATTATAGAATAAGTCCTTTGGTAAGAGTTTTATCTGCAAAAGTAAGAGTTGCAAAATTTGAATTATTAATCTTAAATTAAAATAAGTGTTTTAATTTTTGATTTATGTTAAATTAATAACTGAAGCAAACTACTTATCATACCGTATGACAGAAATATTCACACATGAATATTTTATATATCCTCGAAATTAACGGTCATACGCAGTTAAACTGCATACACAGCTTTTCTTTAAGACGTCAAATTTCAATCGAAACAAATTTTTAAAATTTATTAAATTTTAGGAATACCTTCCCGAATTTTGGTGCATATGCATAATGCATCAAAATTCTTAGAGGGGTCTTTTATTAGACTTGGGGTCAATTGTTGACCGATACTCAAATTAAATGTAAAATAAAACATATGATACTAACATTTACATAAACTTATACATTTTTGCTTCCCAAAAAATGGGAGCTGTGGTAAGTTATAACCTGATCTTTGGAAAACTTGGGTCTATCATTTATATTTTTATAATATATTTGTGTCGAATATTAACAGATTTATATTTATATAGAACATAATATGGGCTAGGTGAAATAATAAACCGATCATAATCAATTCGAATAGGAATCGTCCTAATTCTGTAAGAAACTTTTTTGCGCAATATCATCAATTTATGTTCGAAACTGCGTCCTGTAGTTTTATTACAAGATTCATATGGACAGGTGAGAGGTGTGGACGGAAGGACATCGTTAAATCGACTCAGAAAGTGATTCTTGGTATAAATTGAAGTGGATCTTAGATCAATATTTTTTGATGTTACAAATATCAGCACAAACGCATTACACCTACCCCACATATGGTGGTGTAGGGAATAAATGTTGTTATATTTCTGGGATTCATAGCTTTCATTTGATATATTTTTGATAAATGATATTTTTGAGAGTATGCAGTTATTATGTTTGAGCTCTAGTTTTATATATATGTATATTGATTATTTCATGAGTGATTTTTATACCCTACACCACCATAGGTGGTTGGGGTATTTTGTGTTTGTGCAAATATGGTCTGAGTCGATATCAATTTCATATTCGACATAAATAACATTTTTATAAGTATAAATGATAGTGCAAATTTTTATTATGATTGGTCCACAATTAACCATAGCTCCCATATAAAACCCAATTTCGGGAATCACTAAAAAGTGCATAAATACATATGAATATTAATATCGACGTAATATTCTGTATTAGTATTTTTTATTTTTCATTTCATATAGTGGGGCTTGATCGACTATTTTTTTTCTCTAGTTCTTTTTTTTTTTAAGAAATTGTCACACTGTGCTATTTTTACTCGAAAGCAAATCCAACTTTTTCACATAGATTTTCTAAAATTCTATACTTAAGGGCCATTATTACAACTTGCCAATAGCTAAAGGTGTGATGTTATCGGACAGATAAGAAGCAT
>MINK01174921.1:2693-13431 GCA_001735545.1 Phormia regina
TAAAATGGCCGCTTACTTCAAGGAAATGTGAAATCAATATTTTAATAATCACAACTTGTTTTGATTTTTACTAGTTAGTAAAAAAATGCATTACAAAAATCTTTTTTTTTTTGTAATGTCGTTCATACATTGGGGTTAAACATGTCAAAAACTAAGCATACTTCAGGAAAAAGTGATATCAGTACTTTTGTGATCACTTTTGGCGTTTTTATTATTTATTAGTAAGTAAAAAAATTCATTTTTTGAATTCTAAGGCTTTCTTTGCAGATTATTAAATTATTATTAAAATTAATTTAAAATAAGTTCCGATCCAATCATATCTAGAATGTGGAAAAAGTATGAAAAAAAAACATATAGACCTGCCGCAATCTGCAGTTGATCTGCTTCTCGCTGAAGACGAGTATAATATTTCAGCAGTAATATTGATGGCTCAGATTTTGATGAAAGCTGTGAAGATATAAAACAAGGGAGTACTATCATGTTCACATTAACTAAGTTCGACTGTATTAAGCAGTAAAATTGTTTTTTTTTTTTTCATATAAAAACCAAAAATAAACCAAAGTAAAAAAATAAAAAAGGCCGCTCTTAACTTATTTTGGTTTGGAGCAACTTTCAGAAAATTTTTCAGTACAAAAGTCTTGTTATATTTTTAGTTACATTCCATGAAATTTGAACATTAGTGCATTTTTGGACTATTTGCAAAAAAATTACAAAAAATATCAGGACAAAAAATAACTTACAAATTCTTGCAAAGAAAAAAAAACATAAATATCTGGAGTTGATGGTTCCATTTTAAGTTTTTCCTTTAAAGCGCGTTTTATTAAAAAAAAATTCACCGAAAGTTTATGTAAATTTAATTTTTTGCATTTTTCTTAAAATATAAAAATGTTGAACTTTGATTGGTCAGTAGTTAAAAACCACTTAATGAATTTTATCGCTGTTGATACATAATTTTGTCTTTTTTTATTCGGTATCCAATTTTATTTAAAAAGTTAATTTTCAAAATTCAATTAAATGCCACTTTTGACCCCTTTTACCTCAACGTGCTACGGTACATACCAAAAAAAAATCTTAGTCAATACCTTTGGTGCCCGGGCACGTTGTGCAATTTTTGTTGATTTTATCGAAAGCATAAATCGACCATTCCAGGAAAGAACACCCAAAAATATACCAAGTGACCTCCGATTTTTATAAAATTTTATGCGTATCTAAAAATATTTCCGTTTTCAGATTCGCTAAATTCAGCGGCTCCAAATCTCAAATAACAAACTGTGCTGAAAAATTTTCCAAAATCTTTAGAAAAAGATAATTAAAAAATTTAATAATCACATTTTTAATGATTTCCCAATTTTTGCCTTGATTTCTCAAATCACAATAAAATAATAATAAAAAAAAATTATTTTATTTTTTACAAATATTGATGCATCTTTAATCCTTCGGTAATAGAAATTTTTTCACCCCGATATCGATTGGGAAGATATACCATAAAACAATAAAAAATCATATTTTTGGAAATTTTTGGAAATTTTTGAAAGTTTTTTTTGGCATTTCTATTGAGTTATCCCAAAAAGTGAATAAAGGTGCAAATTAAGCATCAAAAATCTAGTCAGGTTCAAAATTTCATTTAAAAATATTACCTCACAAAAATGTTATTTCAAAATTAAAAATTAAGGCAAAAATTCGAAAATCATAAAAAATGGATAAATTTTGAGAGATCCTTGTTCACGCAGTATTGAAGTTTTTAATCATTTTCTACTTCACACAATTCCTCATAAAGTAATCTTTCAGAAAAGTGTAAATACTATTTATGTTCCTTAAGAAATTTGTCTTATAACTCAAAAATAACCTTTTTCGCAAAAAGGGTTTTGATTCCATAAAGATTTTGTCAGCATTTTTTGTCAAAACAATTTTGTTATTTGTTGGTAATAAAATAAAAAATATTTAAAACAAAAATGGAGTGAAATTTTGACCTGCTATAGCTCATTTCTCAAAATCATTATAAAGTGCATAAATTATTGGTAAACATCACGATTTTTTAAACAAAAAATTTTAGAAAGTATATATTGTTATTTTAAACTTTACAACAAGACCGACTATATCGTTCTTGCAGTCCTGAAGAATGTTAGTACTGATTTTATCCACATTTACAGAATTCATATAATATTCTTAACGAAAATAGGACATGTCAGAGAATAACTTTTATTACAACACTAAGAAATGTTTTCAGTATTTAAGTGGAAGCTACAATATGAAATGTTTCCTTTCCTTAGCCCGGATATAGAAAAAAGCGCCAATATTTTGTGGTGGACATTACTACAGGATATTAAACAAATCAAAGGAATTCATGAAAATCAAAGTCAATGCGACAAAAAAGGCTAACATGTGCGCTATTATTAACACAATCAAAATAGCAATAATTCGAAAAGATTTTAACTTGTCATTTATTATAATTTATTTCTATTTCTGAAATTTCTAAATGGAAGATGCTTTTCCCAGATTTAGATTTTTGGCATTTTTAAAAAAGTAGAATTTTTCTTCATTTATAAAGTATAATATTTTATAATGTTAAAAAGATATTTATAAAATGTAACGAGCTGATTGACCCGGGTTTGCGCGGATTTCAGTGAATAATAATATAAATTAAAATTAATTTTTTATGAAAAATTCTTCTACAGTAAAGGATGTTTCAACATGACATGGAATCCGTTTTGACAGGAAATCGCTGGCTTCGAAATTCTTTAAAAATATAATAAGCTATCATATGAACGAAAAAGTACCACAATGTGCCCTAACGAATTTTCAGTAACTTAGGACTACGTATCTAAATTAAAAATTATAGAAAATTCAAAAAGTACCATCAGAACAAAAAGGTAACATAAAATCTCCTCTTATGGGTTCACATTCATTTAGGACTACATATCATTAATGTCATCTTTCTAGATTCATAATTATAAAAAAAAAAAAAAACAAAAAGTACCATTATAAGAGCAAAAAGTACCACAAAGACCACTTTTGTGAATTTTTTCCCATATAAGACTATGTATATTTAATTTCATGTTTCAAGGTTAAATATTACAGGAAATTCAGTCCCCTGTTACGGATTCTCATTCACTTAAGACCACATAACCCTAATTTCATGTTTCTAGGTCTATAATTTTAGAAAATTCAAAAAAATACCACAAAGTTCCTTCTTATGGATTCTTATTAACTAAAGACCACATATACCCAATTTCATGCTTCTAGAAAATTCAAAAAAGTACCATTAAAATAACAAAATAGTACCACAAAGTCCCCTCTTAGGAATTCGCATTAACTAAGGACACGTATCCCAAATGTCATGTTTCTAAGTTCATAATTATACAAACTTCAAAAAAGTACCATTAAAGTAAAGAAAAGTACCACAAAGTTCCTATTTATGGATTCTTATTAACTAAAGACCACATATTCCTAATTTCATGTTTCTAGGTTCATAACTATAGAAAATTCAACAAGTACCACAAAGTCCCCTCTTATGAATTCTTTCTAACATCGGACCATGCGTTTTTTATTTCATGTTACTAGGTTAAATATTACAAAAATTCAAAAAGTAATATTAGAATAACAAAAAGTACCAAAACGTCCCTCCTCTTGATTTCTTACTCATATGACCATTTATCTTTAAGTACCACGAATTCCACTCTTGTGAATTCTTATCCATATAGGACTATATTCACTTAATTTTATGTTTCTAAATTTAATGTAATTGAAAACTCATTGTTAAGTTTGAATTAAATGTAATTGTTCGCCTTTACTCCTTTTTGGTACTTTTTTCACCCATCATGTATCAAAAATTTTATTCCAATAAATTTCTAAATTGTAATAGTAAAATCCTCATATGAATATTTCAATAAATATAATAAAATGTTTTATAAAAAAAGTACCAAAAATATGTACGATTTTTACCCCTTAAACGTTTGAATTTCTAAAAAAGTACGGAATTTGTATTTCTCATGTTTTGTTATGAATACGGCATAAATTTTATCTATATGTTGATTGATTTCAAAGATACATATGGTGCCAAAAAAGTACCAAAATACAGTATTTACCCGTTTTCTCCCTAAAACGCCTGATTTTCAAAAAACTACCAGGCACTTGTCCAATTTTTTTTAAATAAATACCTATAACTATTTAACTTATTTTGTATCATTATTAGTTTGTGATTTATAAGGTTATCGATTTTTCCCGATTTTACCCCCTAAACATCCCGTCTTAATGAATCTATTTGGAGGGAGACCTACCTACGTTCTAAATTTCGTCTCTCTAGCTTTAGCAGATTTATTTTCAAAATATTTAATATGATACAAACTATACAGACACATTTGTTCAACAAATTGTCTATTTGCCAGAACAATAAAATATATTTTGCAGTTTTTTATATTAATGTTTAAAGGAAAAATATTTCAGCTTCTCTTCAAATACAAATATTGCTCATTTCAAAAAAAAATCTTTAAGTAGATATAATTTAAATCTATAAATAAGCTCATGTTTTATAAAACCTTAATAGATTTCCCAAAAATATATACAAAATAAACGATAAACACGGATGGTGTACTTCAACACCCAACATGAAATTGAATTTAATAAAAACGAAAAAAAATCAAATGAAATAAAAATTCTCACACAAATCTTGGGTAATAATAAGACCCAAAAGTGTCATAAGTTTCATTGATTAAACAATATTGGCTAGATGTCTGTGTGTGTATGTTTGTTTGTTTGAACAGACAAGCGGATGGTTGTTTCTTATATCTGGTTGAATGACTAACATTGAGATTTGTTAAGTAAACGAAAGGAAATGTAGTTACAAAATAAAAAATAAATATAAAAAAAAAAAATCACCAAGATACGATAAACCAAAGAAAAAAAAAAAAATAAAATAAAAGATAACAAATTGATAACAGCCGTGTAATAAGATGTGGCTAAAATTAAGACCTCGAAGGAATTCCATATAAGATTGGAAATGAAAGTACAGGAAACTCCCACAGTTTAACCTTAAGATAAATAGAATTAAGTCACTGCAACAGAAAATATTTAAAGGAAAAATTTATATTAAATTTTTGAACCGAATTGATAAACCTTAAACAAAAGTTTTAATAATACTCAACACATTTCATAAGATTTTTAAAAAATTTGCAATATCATTTATTTTGCATTTTTGCCATAAATGTCATTTTATTATAATTAACGCTGCTTTAATTTACTTGTTTTAATTATTTCATAATGAAAATGTAAAAACAATTACATTGCACAAAATTTTCTTATTTTTATTTCCTTTTCCATTGAAGGAATTTTCTTTTAACTTAAATTATGCGCAGAAAATTTTTATTAAAAAAAATAAACAAAAAGTCAAGTTTCTGTAGTAATTTCATTTTGCACAATTTAACACGAAACAAGTTAAACTTTTAATATAAATTTAATAGAAAAAAAGTTCAGAAAAATCAAAATGAACAAAAACATACTGAATATAAAAGAGAAAGTTATTTCTTTATGAAATTTTAAATATTATTCAAGAAGAGCAACAAAAACATATGTTTAATGCAAGAACTTGCATATATTTTTTTTTTTTCTTTTACTTTTTGATTTAATGTGAAGAATGTTTAAACTATTTGAGCTACAATTAATTATAATATACAATAAAGCATTACTTTGTTAAAAAATTTAACAACATTTTATTTCGTCGAAAAACTATTTTCATAAAAATGATGCTTGAAATCTATTGAGCCATTGCACATTGAGGTATTTTGTTTTTCTTATAAATATCTCTGAAACTTATAAATTATTTTAAATAGGCATACCGGAGGAATGTTACCTTATGATACCCCTAAGGAGCGGAATTTTAAAGGCTCAAATTAGCATACCTAGAGCACAGACAGCGCTATCGTTGAGAATTTTCAAAGAGTGTCTAAAAAGAGGATTTCAAAATAAAAAGTCTTCAAAAAATTTAAAAAAGGGACGAATTGCTCTAAAGCCAAGGTACGGAAAAATTCGGATTACGAATTTAATTTTCAGTTTTTATTCGCTTTTTGAGATATTATTCATAAATTTAAAAATTAAATTAAATTTTTGGGTTACATTTCTATTCCTTACTTTTTTTTAATTTGAGGTACGAAAATAATCTAAACAAAATTTTTATTAATTGTATTAACGATTACAAATGGTTTGGCCGCCACACACATGGTACAATGATGTATGCAAAAAAGTAGTTGCAAAAAGGTAAAAAAAAGTTCGTTGTGTGCAGTGTTGGCAGGAATTGAGAAAAAAAGAAGCTGTAATAATAGATTTTGTGACCAAAGATAAACTATTATATTTATATAGAAGAATAAATAAAAAAAAAATATTTGTATATATTTTTCATAAAATTTTAACATTTGCATTCATCAAGAAGAAAAAGACAAATGAAACAAAACTTGCAGCAATAAGGGATTTTATACTATTGTTATAACAGATAAATTTCATTACAACAAAGAAAAAGTAGGAGCACGCACATTTTTGTTTTCCGAAGGTGATAACGAGGTTTGTTTAAGATATATCAGCAGAAAAATATATATCGAGAGCTACAATGGACACCTTTGTGTTTCTAGGTCATGTCTGCACTAAAGTGGGGAGGTGGGCGTAAGTGGGCGACCACGCCATCTGTTGCTCCAAATTTATATTGACCCTCGAACTATCTGTACACAAATTTCGTTGTCGTACAGATGCCTTATTCTAGAATATAATAGCAAAAAATTTGGAAGAATGTTAGCTAACGAATGAACACCCTGTATTTCTATTTTTTGCCCATAGGCAGTGGGCGGGACAAGTGGGAGGATCAAGACATGTTTTTTTGTTTTTTAGGTTACATTTGAATATTGCAGCTATTTTAATAAATTTTTTTTGCGTTTCTCTTATATGGGGAGGTGGCGCTAAAGTGGGAGAACACGCCCATTTATAATTCCAAAATACAGAATTTCATTTATGGTAGAACTTTTGGTTTAAGAGATATCAGAGCAAATCAATGAAATGAAGCTGCAATGGACACCTGTGTTTCTAATATTTTGCGGGCGGACCACGTCAGTTTGTTTTCGAGTTTATATTGACCCCTGCAAACTACGTAAAATTTCATTAGGTAATGGGCTTTTGTTTAAGAGATATCAAGCAAAATCAATGAAATAATCTACAATGGAACCGTGTTTCTAGGATTTGCATATGTGAAGGTGGTGTAAAGTGGGCTGACAGCCCATACTTTTAGTTTCCAATTTATTTACCTCGAACCTCTGTACAAAATTCGTTGACGTCATGGTTATTTCTAAGATATATCAGCAAAAAACTTGAAGTGGAGCTAGCATGAACACCTGTGTTTCTGGTACTTTGCCATATGGCAGGTGGGCGGTAATTTGGGGGACCATGGCTTTAAATTTGTTGTTTGAGGTTACACTCACTTTTGTAATCTATTTCAACATTTTTTTGACATTTCTCTTTATAGGGAGGTGGCGGTAAGTGGGGGCAGACACGCCATTTTCGTTTTTGCCCGAGTGTTATTATTCTCTCAAATAAGCGTACAATAAATTCATGGTATGGACATCGCCCCCTTTGTTTAAAAAGAGATATTACAGCAATCATGAAATTGAGCTACAATGGACCCGCCTGTTTTCCAGTATTTTGCCTATATGGGGACGGGCGGTAAATTGGTGGGCGGACCACGCCTATTTTTATTGTCGAGATTATATTGAGATCCTTGAAATATTTAGAATAACATTTCGTTAAATTTTCCTTATATGAAGGTAGGCGTAAAGTTGGCAGGGCCACGCCCATCTTTAGTTCCAAATTTATATTTACGCCTCGACTATCCTGTACAAAATTTCGTTACGTACATATCTTATTTTATGGATATATCAGCAAAAACCTTTTGAAATGAGTACAAATGGACACTGTATTTCTGGTACTGGTAAGTAGGCGGACTCCGGCTTTTATTTGTTTTTGAGTTACATTTACTTTTGATCTTAATTTCTAAACAAATTTTTTGTCATTTCTCTTTATATTGGGGTGGGCGGTAAAGTGAGCGGACCGACGCCATTTTCGGTTGTTCGAGTTATATTGACCCATAACTGTTGCGTACAAATTCGTTGTCAATAAAATGGTTTGTTCCAAGAGATATCAGCAAACACTGATTAGCCGCGCAGGGTGCTTCCAAGTATTTTGCCCTCAACTTTGTTGTTTATTAGGATTTTCCAACAAGACTTGTATGATGAAAATAATTGGGGCAATTTCCGTCTCTCTACGATTTTTCGTTCGATGCTTATCCTGCTTCACAAACGGACAGACGGACGGACATGGCTGATCGACTCGAATCGAACCACGACGCAGAATATATATACGTTTAGGGTCTACACCGATTATTGTCGACAGTGTTACAGCACGGAATACAAGAATCAATATACCCCCAGTCTTTTGATGGTGGGTATAAAAGGGACGAATTTTCTTAATACAAGGTACGGAAAAATTCGGATTACGAATTTAGTTTTCCATTTTCTTTCTCGTTTTTGAGATAATTATTCATAAATTAAAAAATAAAATTAACTTTTTGGGTTAAATTTTATTCCTTATCTTTTTTAACGTGTGCTAGGTTTCTGAGATCGATCATTGGGATTTCTTTTATTAAAGAGTCATTATCAAAAATAATATGAGAACACTTCTCTATATCCTGTGAATTAATTCATAACATCCCTTAGTTCACAACCCAAAAGCCACAAAGCGATGTTACAAAGCTAAATTGGACTTTAAAAAAGGTCAGAAAAGGCTAAATGTCCCAAGAAATAAAGAAATTTGTAATCGATTATGGCCAATAGGCTAAGTTACTGATGTTAAATAAATAAAATAAAAAATAAATAAAAACACATTTATTTATTATTTCTAGAAGTTATATTAGTGAAATTAAATTTAACATAAATCGTTTCTGTGGACAATAAAGGTTTTTAAATAATAATTATAATAATCTTCTAGAATGAAGCGCCACAGGCCAAAATTTTCCCTAAATATAAGAAATTTAGATTTTTTGTGCGAATTAGTACACAAAAATGCTTTAGTTTGTGTTTTTTTGAAAATAAAAACTGGCAACACTGGTTATATGATCATATGTGTGTATAAAAATATACTTTCTAGCGGTACGTACTGTCATATAGAAACTACAATGGTGTTTGTTATTTGCATGAAATTTAGTATAGACATAGCAGTGGAGTGTTCAACGTTAAGTTTGGAAGGGGAAATAAACATACCTCTCAGGGGCGGAGCTAAAGGGGCTCAAATTTGGGTACCTCTGATATACAAATTTTAATCGCTTCAAACATTTTTGTTTCTCGTTTAATTTTAAATATTTTTATATGATATTAAAGGCACTGAGAAGGCCTTCAATAAACATCCTTACATGTCTAATTTATCTCTTATAGCTTTTGAGTTATTTGCAATTTAATTTTAAGAACATTAATTTTGCATATTCTCGATCCAGTTTTTTCGTATATATCTTAGTACTTCCAACTGACTTTATTAGATTTTTCTTTATCTAGTTAAAGAACAAAATTATCTATTGAGTAAAATTTACAAGTCGATATCTTTACCAAGTCCAAAAATAAACGATTTTGGATTTGAAAATTGCAAAAATTACAAAAAAGTATCTACATTATTTTTTGTCTACAATAAAATTTTCTTTAACAACATATTCAAATTTAATACTTTTCTGAAAGATATCTACACAGAAAAGTCTTCAAAATAAAAATCAAGCCAATAACACAAATATTCAAGGTACACACCCTCCCAAATTTGACCTATTTTAAACGAGAGTTTTGACTTTAGTCTATATTTTCTCAATTTCCAAAGCAAAAACCGGCAAATGGAATGCAGTGTATGAATCTGTGATATGTTGTTAAAAATTGTGATTTTTATTTTAAAATCTTTTCTGCGAAAATACCTTTCAAAAAAGTATAAAATTATTATTATGTTGTTAGAGAAAATTTTATTTTAGAGAAGAAAGAATGTAGATACTTCGGCAAAAAAAAAAAAAAAAAAAAAAAAAAAAAAACGCAAAAGGTCGTAATTTTAGCAATTTTCAAATTCAAAATTGTTTATTTTTGGATACGGTAAAGATATCGACTTAAAATTTCTGTAATTAGCTAAAGTCAATAGAAATAAAATCTGTCGGAAATACTAGGATATACATGATGACCAAATTAACAAATTATCTCTAAAATTGCGACTTTGCGCACAAGCTATGGGCATGGGCAGCCCAACAACCTAACGGACATGGTTCTATCGACTTAGAAAGTGATTCTGCTTCGAACGGTATGCTTTAAGGTGGGTGTAGAAGATTTTCTCTACGTTACAATATTTGCATAAACGCATAATACCCAAACCAACTATGGATATGTAGGGTATAAAAAAACACTAAAAGTCGAAATATTTTAATTTTTAACTTTAAAATAGTTTATTTTTGATTTCGATAAAGGTATCGTTGATTTTTTTACTCAACAGATTATTTTGTTCTTTAGCTGGTAAAAAACCTAATCTATTATACCCACCATCAAGTTTTTAAAATTTTACGGAAGATGGGCCGTAAAGTGGGTAGACCAAGCCTATTTGGGGTTTCCATGTTAATATCGACTTTCAAACTATAAGTACAAAATTTCATTATCGTACATACTTTTATTTAATAGATATCGACAGAAAACTATAA